>MJUU01004012.1:5387-15971 GCA_002080025.1 Modiolus philippinarum | reverse complement strand
CAAGCTGTTACCTACACTGAATGACAAGCTGTCAGCTACACTGAATGACAAGCTGTTACCTGCATTGAATGACAAGCCTTTACCTACATTGAATGAAAAGCTGTTACCTATACTGAAAGACAAGCTGTTACCTACACGGAATGACAAGCTGTTATACTGAATGACAAGCTGTTACCTACACGGAATGACAAGCTGTTACCTATACTGAATGACAAGCTATTACCTATACAGAATGACAAGCTGTTACCTATACTGAATGACAAGCTGTTACCTACATGGAATGACAAGCTGTTGCCTATACTGCATGACTAGCTTTACAGTATACTGAAAGACAAGCTGTAACCTACACTGAATGACAAGCTGTTACCTATACTGAATGACAAGCTGTTACCTACACGGAATGACAAGCTGTTACCTATACTGAATTACAAGCTGTTACCTATACAGAATGACAAGCTGTTACCTATACTGAATGACAAGCTGTCACCTTCACTGAATGACAAGCTGTTACCTATACAGAATGACAAGCTGTTACCTATACTGAATGACAAGCTGTTACCTACACTGAGTGACAAGCTGTTACCTATACAGAATGACAAGCTGTTACTTATACAGAATGACAAGCTGTTACCCACAAGGAATGACAAGCTGTTACCTATACAGAATGACAAGCTGTTACCTATACTGAATGACAAGCTGTTACCTACATGGAATGACAAGCTGTTACCTACATGGAATGACAAGCTGTTACCTATACTGCATGACTAGCTTTACAGTATACTGAAAGACAACATGTAACCTACACTGAATGACAAGCTGTAACCTTAACTGAATGACAAACTGTTACCTACACTGAATGAGAAGTTGTAGCCTACACTGAATGACAAGCTGTTACCTACAATGAATGACAAGCTGTCAACTACACTGAATGACAAGCTGTAAGCTACAGTGAATGACAAGCTGTTACCTGCACTGAATGAGAAGTTGTAACCTACACTGAATGACAAGCTGTTACCTACAATGAATGACAAGCTATACCTACAACAAAGTTACAACACTAAGTCAGCACCCCATAAGCATCATTCATGACAAATTTGGTCCAAATTCATTCAAGAAGTTCTTAGCAGAAAAGTTGAATTTTCAACTAATTGAGCAGCTGGCAGCCATATTGGATGAGGGGTCAACACTAAAGTAACAACATTTAGTCTGCACCTCATAAGCATCATTCATGCCAAGTTTGGTTCAAATCCATATAGTGGTTCTCAAGAAGAAATTCTTTAAAGCAAAAGTGTACGACGGACGGACGCCGAAAGACGACTGATGCAAAGTGATGGCAAAAGCTCCCCCTGGCATAGCAAGGTAAGCTAAAATGGGAAGAATCTCCTACATGGCTATTCAGATTTTCTACAAAATTGCAAAATAGGTAGATTTTGACATGCTTAATATTTTTGTTATAACAATATAACCTCTAACTTCTTTCGTTTTTAATGCACAAGACAAATTTTACAAAAATTTAGAAAATTTCATGGAAACAAAAGGCCCTTAAGAGCCTGTATCGCTCACCTGGGCCATTGCTGACACATTATGTCAAAATAATCCAAACGTTAAGGGTCTCATTTTCAAATTGTAGACATTGATGTTATTTGATTCAAAATTAAGGTAGCTGGGTTGTAAAACTGAGCATTTTTTTTGCGCATCTACGCAAAAACACAATAAGAGCTATCGCCGAATGGCAACCAGGTATACCCCCACTCATTGAACCCTGGATCAAAAATTCAGATTTTCACCAAATTTCGTAATTAAGTCCAAATTTTTGTCAAACAGGAAGTACACATCAAACAGGACTCAAAAAAGGACGTTCCTTACAACTTATCATATAGAGGCTGCATACGAATTTTGAAATCAATCCCTCTTGTCGAAGCTGAGAAAAATGTGACGAAAAATTCATGTTTTCACTGCATTTTGTAACAGTTACTTTTTCGTCAAACAGGAAGTATACATCAGGCAGGACTCAAAATAGGACGTTCCTTACAACTAAAGAGTGGGGGTATAATAATTCAATGAGATTGATGTCGAAATGATTTTGAATGTCTTTAATACAATAATTTAAATAAAAATGAACAATAAGTATCAATTTTGTTCGAATAATATTACATATTTGCCAAAAATTAAAAAAGTTTTATCAAAGGGAGATAATTCTATACTGAAATACAATAGAATAGTTCAAATTTTCTAAGTTTGTTAAACAAATAAAGTAGTTGATCCCTATTCTTTTTTAAATTTGTAAAAAAAAAGCATTTTAACAAAACACATTTATTATAATTATTACAAAAATATTTTTTTTTATTTTGGGGTCCCAAATTACTTTATTTAAGTTATATCCCTTTCTTGAAAAACTAACAAATTCTTCATGTTTCATGAAATAACTTTTTAAAAAGGTCCGTGACATATCTTTTTTATGTTATTAAATTGAAGTTCTATATTGTACCAATAGATATGCAAAGTTTGGACAAAATTGTATGTCGGCTTGTAGAAGAAATATGCCCTTGAATTGTGGTATAGTGCTATTTCCCATATAATTATATTGTAGATATAGCGCAAAAACACCAAATTTGACCAATCTTTAGACCTCTGTATCTTTTTTGACATATCCGTGACCCCCATTTTTTTTGTATCTTTTTATTATAGCATGTTGCTCAAAGTTTCATTGTACAAATTTTTAAAAAGTTCTTATGTCAGAAACCAAGACACCCCAACTACCTTAAACTATGTTCCCTATTGGTAGCTATTTTTGATGGGGCATAGACCGACTGTCAACTTTCTTGAAGAAGACCATCTATGGATCAATGTGCCTCACTTTGGTTCCAATTGGCTTAGCATTTTCAGAGGAAATCTTTGTTAAACAATGTTTCCCACTGACTGCCATCTTGGATGCTATGCAGACATGCCGGACACATTGAATGAAGGGGACCAAGTAAGGACCATTGTGATCAAGTATGATTCCATTGGCCATGTACTTTCAGAGGATAAGATCTTTGAATATGTTTCCCTATAGGGTCCAATGTGAAACCACGTTCCACACTGGCGGCCATCTTGGATATGATGTGGACTTGCCCAACACATTTTTTAAAAGGACCACCTATGGACCATTGTGACTAAGTTTGGTTCCAATTGGTCCAGTATTTTCAGAGGAGAAGATTTTTGCAATATTGTTCAATTTTTGACAAAGTTCCCCACTGGCGGCCATCTTGGATGAAATGCAGACTTGCCGGACACAATTTATAAACGGGAACACCCAAGGACTATTGTGACCAAGTTTGGTTCAAATTGCCGCAATGGTTTAATACAAAGAAGATCTTTGAATGCTTTCCATTAGGGTCCAATGTTAAAACCGCGTTCCCTGCTGGCGGCCATCTTGGATATTATTTGAACTTTCCAGACATTTTGTAAAAGGGGCCACCTAAGGACCATTTTGACCAAGTTTGGTTCCAATTGGCCCAGTAGTTTCAGTGGAGAAGATCCTTTGAATATAGGGTCCATTTTTCGACAAAGATCCCACTGGCGGCCATCTTGGATGGCGTGTTGAATTGCCAGACACATTGTATAAAGGGGACCACCTAAGGACTATTGTGACCAAGTTTGGTTCCAATTGATCCAGTGGTTTCAGAGAAGATGTTTGATTGAAAAATTTGCGACGGACCAACCATGGACACTGGACACACAAATTCACCATGGGAGAGCCAGGTCATCAATGAAGTCATTGCATGGTATGAAGCCTAATTGCTCTTTAATAATTTATGCCGGATTTCCCAGATCATTAACATATTTTATTTGCAATTCTTCAATGAACATACCAATATTCCTCTTGTAACACCTATAACAACTCCTTCTAAACTCCAGTCTTTTGTCTGCTCATTAAGCAATCAAGCTTCTATTGAAGTCTATTGTATACCAAACTGCCTGAAGGGCAGTGAAGACAAATTGGTATACAATAGAATTCTATAGAAGCTTGATTGCTTGACAGGCAGGCAAAAGACAGGAGTTTAGAAGGAGTTGTTATAGGTTTTACTAGAGGAATATTAGTATGTTCATTGAGGAATTGCAAATAAAATATGTTAATGATCCGGGTAATCCGCCATAAAAGGACATGATATGTACATGGTTGGCAAACACAATTCAAAAAAAGTAAAAGTAAACCAAAGAAGATTTGAAAACAGAATTTAAAGGGAAATAACCCATAACCATATATGGTATGGAAATTTTTTTTTGTTTTGGTGAAAAACAGTCAATAACTTTTAAATAGGCATTTGGATTTTCTTCAAAATTACAGAGTATGTAGATCTTGATATGCTGAACATTTTTCCAATAAACACTTCACCTCTATCTGTTACAGTTTTTGAAATAAAAAATAACAAAATGCATAAATTTTCAAAATTTAATGGAAAAAGGGCTGTAACTCTGAGACGGGTTTTCTGTTTTTCTTCAAAATTGCAAGGCAGATGGATCTCGACATTCTAAACAACTTATTCCTGTCAGATTTTGATATCTGTAATGATTTTGAGTTATTTGCCAGACACAGAAATTTACCCCTATGTTCTATTTTAACAGCAGCCATGTTGCTTGGTCCGCAGACTAACCGAACACATTTTTTAAACTGCATACCCTGGTAATGACCAAGACCAAGTTTGGATTAAATTGGCCCAGTGATTTCAGAGGAGAAGATTTTTGAAAAAAGTGTATGATGGAGGGATGGACGGACGGCAGACAACAGAAGACGGACGCCAAGTGATGGCAAAAGCTCACCCTGGCATAGCCAGGTGAGCTAAACAAGAGGCTCTAAAGAGCCTGTATGGCTCATCTGGACCATGGCTGACATAGATAAAAGGCATTTCCAATAGGAAAAATAAAACATTAAATTTAGCAAAATGTTCTAAAATTTCTGTATTCTTCTTTGGTTTCAATGGCACCGAAAGATCCACCATCCATTACAACCCATTACAGAACACTATTCAAAAAAAATTGGGCAGGGGTTCCTCTTATAATCAAGGTCATACATATTGCTGAAATTAAAACATTCAGACCACAATTCAAATAAAAATTCAAAAAATTTGAGCAGAGGTTCCCCTTAAAATCGATAGGGCCAATGTAAAAACTATGTTCCAGATGGTGGCCATCTTGGATGAGGTACGGACCTGCCAGATACATTTTTTGGATGGGACCACCTAAGGACCATTTTGACCAAGTTTGGTTATAATCAGACTGGTAGTTTCTGAGAAGAACATCTTTGAATGTATTTCCCTAAGGGTCCAATGTTAAAACTATGTTCCCCACTGGCGGCCATCTTGGATGAGGTACAAACCTGCCAGATACCTTTTTGGAAGGGACCATCTAAGGACCATTGTGACTAAGTTTGGTTATAATTGGACTGGTACTTTGAATGTCTTTTCCATAGGGTCCAATGTTAAAACTATGTTCCCTGCTGGCAGCCATCTTGGATCAGGTACAGACATGCCGGATAAAATTTTTAAAAGGGGACCACCCAAGGACTATTGTGACCAAGTTTGGTTCCAATTGGCTCAGTGGTTTCAGAGGAGAAGATCTTTGAATGAAAAGTTTACACCGGACGGAGGGACAACGGATGCCAAGTGATGGCAGGTGAGCTAAAAAGAAATAAATCCAAGATGAAATGTTTTATTTTCTAAAAATTGCAGGGCAAGTAGCTCTTGCCATACTGATCATTTACACTCCTTCAGATTTTTTTATATCTGTAAAGGTTTTCTAATTATTTGCAAAATACAGAAATGTACCCATAGTTTTTAGTTACATCTGCCATTTTATTTGATCTTTGGACTAATCAAAGACATTTTTGAAACTGCATACCCTGGTGATGATTCAGGCCAAGTTTGGTTACAATTGGCCTTGCAGTTTCAGAGGAGAAGATTTTTGAAATTGTTGACTGATGGAATGACAATGGATTGACGAAGGAAGCAAAGTGATGACAAAAGCTCACATGGCAAGTTAGGCCATGTGAGCTAAAAAGTTGTCTTTGGCACAGGAAAATTATGTCTGAATTGACAGGATATTACTCTGATGTTTAAATACACAGGTTACACTGTACTTACAACCATGGATACTTAGCACAAGGGTGCACAAGCCAAGTTGCAACTTCAAATATTATGTGACCAAGTTAATGTGAAGACCAAAATATTTCTAAAATTGTCTAATTACTATCTTTCCTACCTAATATCAAGAATTCTAAGAATTCAATAAGGTCTATTTTCTAGTTTCATGTCTTTACATTTCAATATAAAAATCTATTTTCGGTCACTGTGGCATTCACTGACCTTGACCTTTGACCAAAATCAATAGGGTTCCCCCCCCCCTGGTATCCAACAACATATCAAAGTTTCATTTCAATTGGATGTAAACTTTTTGAGTTATTATCTGGAAACCAAATTTTTCTGAATTTTCAGTCTATTTTTGGTCAGTGTGACCTTGACCTTTGACCTATTTTCTCCAAAATAAATAGGGTTCCTCCCCTCCTGGTATCTAACAATATATATCTAAGTTTCATATCAATTGGATGTTAACTTTTTGAGTTATCATCCAGAAACGAATGTTTGATGCCCGCCCGCCCACCTGCAACACCAAACCAATAGCCGAGATCAACTTCGTTGCAACTCAGCTAAAAATATTTCACTTTGATCACAGGGAAAATATTCACAAACCAAAAGAAAAGAGGCATAATTAGGGTCTCAATAACCAGTTATAATGTTCCCATTCTTTTCAAGGCAAAAACAGGCAATTTCAAAGTTTTGCCTTCAACATATATACGGTTTGAAAATGGCTCATGTCATATATCATTTCGAAGCATTTTATGTCAGGGATCCAAACCTGTTGTAAAACATGGGGGTCATCATCTAGTTTTCTCAAACAGTACCAAGGTAAAACTTTGAAATGCAGCTATTGAAATGGTAATATCCCAGTACATGTACCATATAAGCAGTAATAAGGACAAATGACTAAAACAAACATCGCTCATAAAGACATTATTCCAGACAACATAGAAAAAAATGTGACCCCATAGAGCGGGGGATAGCATCAAGTAAAGAATGATCTGCTCAACACATGGCACCCATCACACTTTAAATGAAAAGTTCATTGTTATTTTATAGTCAATAATTAACTTTCGACAGATTCAACTACAAGTAGTGCCATCAAAAATGATGGCCGTCCCGGCACTTCCCTGTTTGACACAGAATACACAGTTCCACTGACAAGCTCACGTGTGTCAAAATCAACATCTTGGGGCCTGTTGTTTGCACTAAGACCAATATCAAAAATCCAAAAGCTTATTGCGCATCTGCAGACTATTTGCAACAATTCTATTACAAAATTAAATCCATAAATCCAAAAATGTAGGAGGAGTTCCACTGACAAGCTCACATGTGTGAAGTCCGACAAATTGGGGCCTGTTGTTTGCACCAAGACCAATATAAAAAATCTGAAAGCTTTTTGCACATCTACAGACTATATGCAACAATTCTATACGAAATTAAATCCATAAATAAAAAAATAAGGAAGGAGTTCCACTGACAAGGTTCATCTAATGGACAGACGGATGGACAGACAGATAGACAGTCTGACGGACAGAAGGGAGAAAAACAATATCCCCACATTTTCTGCAGAAAAGTGCGGGGATAAAAATGTCTATTCTTATTTGCAAGATATGATAATGAATATAAGATAAGTTTATACTACAAGACACACACCTAGAAAAAGGTATTTTTTTAGGTAATGGGGTGGATTCAAGTAAAGTCTGGTTGAAATGGGCAAAGTACTAAATGAGGATAAAAATTAATGGCTAAAAACATTGAAAGAGTTAGAACAAACAACAGGTATAGACTTGTAGAAAAATAAGTTTAAAAAGATTAATAGCCATACTTGAACATGAGGTTGCACACGTTGTCGTGCTAGGTATACCCCCACTCGTATTATTTTACACATTAAAAAGGAAAAATGGCTAAGTCCCGCCAAACATGAAGTTGATATTATAAGGTAACCAAAATAGGAGACGATGCATTCCTAAAGTCAAATACCAAATTTGAAATAAATAGGCTCAGCAATAGCTGAGGAAAATACGATGAAAATTTTCACTATGTTCAATAAGGGGGAAAATGGCTAAGTCCCGCTAAACAGGAAGTTGATATCTTAAGGTGATCAAAATGGGAGACGACACATTCCCTCTTTATATAAAGTCAAATACCAAATTAGAAATCAATCGGCCCAGCAGTAGCTGAGAAAAGTGCGACGAAAATTTTCACTATGTTCAAAAAAGGGAAAACGGATAAGTCCCGCCAAACAGGAAGTTGATATCATAAGGTGACCAAAATGGGAGACGACACATTCCCCCTATATATAAAGTAAAATACCAAATTTGAAATTAATCAGCCCAGCAGTAGCTGAGAAAAGTGCAACGAAAATTTTCACTATGTTCAATAAAGGGAAAAATGGCTAAGTCCCATCAAACAGGAAGTTGATATCAAAAGGTCACCAAAATGGGAGATGACGCATCCTCCCTATATATAAAGTAAAATACCAAATTTGAAATTAATCGGTCCAGCAGTAGCTGAGAAAAGTGCGACGAAAATTTTCACTATGTTCAAGAAAGGGAAAAATGGCCAAGTCCGCCAAACAGGAAGTTGATATCATAGGGCAGCCAAAATGGCATACGACGCATCCCCCATAGATATATAGTGAAACACAAAATTTGAAACAAATCGGCCCAGCAGTAGCTGAGAAAAGTGCGACGAACTTCGGACGGACGGACGGAAGGACGGATGGACGGAAGGATGGATGGACGGAAGGACGGACGGCGGTCAGACAAGGGTATTCCAATATACCACCCACTCACGAGTGGGGGTATAATAGGATTTCTCTTTTTTTCTATTATGTTAGGGATGGAAATAAGGAAATAACTTATTTAAAACTGAACACTTTATCTCATTATTTTACATTACATTAACTGTGGACCCTGTATCTATTACAGGATACAGGACTATCACAGAGTATTGTATTGACACTGCAAGTACATAAAAATCATTTTTAAAGAAGATCTGATCTTAGGGAATGAACTTTGGTCTTTTTATATTCATTCCTTTATGTTCCATGCCAGTCCTTGTTTGATATGGTTCATACGGATCATCTACAAAATACGTTTTCTTCTTCCACTCGCGTGTCACCATTTTATCAAGCAGATTTGATTGTTGTGCGCTACAAAATACATGCTGTTGCTGTCTGTATCTTTTTTCTGGTGATTTTTTCCATTTACTTCTGTTTCTTCCAGCTTTAGTTCGTATCCAAAGACCAGAATTAAGTCTTTTAAATCGCTTCAAAACATCTTCATTTGATTCTGGTTTTCCTTCGGTTTTATTACATCTTATTGTTAGCCAATCCCAGTGCATTTTTGTCCTTACTGTTTGAGCAAGCGGACTACATATTGGTAAAAGTGTTCTGTGAAAATAAACAAATTTAGGAGGTTAAATACAGACTTATTCTTCGCTGATAATAGCTACAGGACAAAATGGGACTTTTGAGTTAATTATTTTCATCCTGAAAGTTCTTTCATAACACACAACAAGAGTGGACCCTAATAGATGTCTCGCCCGTCCCTGCTTGTCGCTAAAACAGTCATATACTACTCAAGAGCAACCTACAAGCCAAATATTATTAGCATACCACTTACAGTAATTAAGAAACTATTCTCATCAGAAACACTCAACTTTGTCCACTAGACCATGAAATCGAGGTCAAGGTCAAAAGCCATATGGCAGACTGACATGTACCAACCAAAACCGAGCCATATACCAAATGTCATTGACCTACAGATTGTAGTTAATGATAAACAGACTTAAGCAAAAAAACTTAACCTGGTCACTTGACCGTGAAATTGAGGTCAAGGTCAAAAGCCATATGGCAGACGGACATGTACTAATCAAGACCAAGCTATATACCAAATATCATTGACTTCTAGCTTCTAGTTATTGAGAAACAGACTAATAAGCAAAAAAACTTAACCTGGTCACTGGACTGTGAAATAGAGGTCAAGGTCAATAGCCATGAATGAAAGTGACAATAAAAGTCCGAAACGATCAAAGGAAGAGACCAGTAAGGAAAATCCGTATAACATTCGACTAAATCAGGGAAACACAATCCAACACAGAACAATTTTGGCAAGCCGTCATATTCCCGACTTGGAACGGGCATTTTATAAATAAAATGGTGGGTTAAACCAGGTTTAATGATGCATCAACCTCCCGCTTATATGACGACTAACTATAGCTTCTGTGTGCCCAGATTGTGTAAAATGTCAAAGCCATAATATTGTCAGGGGGCACTTCACTATTTCAATACGCCAATATTTGACAGACCTCGAAAATAGTACTATAAAAAATAGTGCCTTATAATTTGTAGTGACTCCAGCCAATTGATACATGTTATAATCAGCAAGATCATAGAATATTTCCAGATGAACGACAGAGAGCAAAGAACAGTTAAAAAACATGATTAAGTTGCGTAACAAGC
>MJUU01004011.1:52553-66907 GCA_002080025.1 Modiolus philippinarum | reverse complement strand
ATTTACAACAAAATAATGATAAAAAAAATCCTGGCCCCAAGTGCCTGTTCACAAAACTAGACATAAAACCAAATGTCAAAATTTTGCGGAATACCAATCCTGATTTCCAGTGGATAAAGCTCGAAAAGTCTTTTTTTGGATTTCAAAAAGACTTGTACATATGTTTAGTTTACAACCCCCCTACATCATCAACATATACTCTAGGGCTCGACTATGATATTTTAGACTGTATTGAAAAGGAAACAATAGAATACATGAAAAATGGCAACGTACTGCTATGCGGAGATTTTAATGCAAGAATTTCTAATGCTAATGATTTTATTAAAAATGATGATGTTCTGTATCTACCATTATTACATGACTATAATATTGACAAACAAATAAATTGTCGTCAAAGTAAAGATACAACCTTAGATTCTAGGGGGAAAGAACTTGTTGAATTTTGCATTCCGCACCAAATAAGAGTACTAAATGGTCGAGTCCTGGGGGATATGTTTGGTAAATATATTTGTTTCACACCAAATGGTGCAAGTACAGTTGATTATACCTTGGTGTCGGAGAGTATCCTAGACCAAATATTATATTTTAAGGTAAATACGTTTGTACCTACTATATCAGATTGCCATTGTATTATAGAATGGGAAATGTCAGCAAATTATGATATTATCAATACAATTACTGATGATGTTGCACTACATGAAAAGCCTTCAAATTTTATATGGTCGGATGAATCTGCTATTAAATTTCAGGAAACCTTGTTTTCCTCAGATATACAAAATAAAATTGAAAATTTTAATAAGAAAGATATTCACATATCACAAACTTGTGTTGATGATGCTTCGGTTGAACTATCAAATATATTTCTTTCAACCGCTGTCATTTCACTTAAAAGAAAATTGTCTTGTAAAAAGACATCAAAATCCAAGAAATGGTATGATGCTGATTTAAAGTCTTTTAGAAAAAAACTGATAAACTATGGAAATATATTTTGTAAATATCCAAAAGATCCCATAGTTAGAGGACACTTTTATAAAATGAACAAACAGTACTCGAAATTGAGAAAATTAAAATATAAAGACTACAAAAACTCATTGATTGAACAACTTCAGTCTTTACATGATGATAATCCAAAAGCTTACTGGAATATTATCAATGAACGTAAAGAGAAAGAATATTGTGATACAAGTTCCACTGTGGCACCGTCAAAATGGGTTTCTCATTTTCAAAATCTTTTTCAACTTGATGAATCATATAAAACAAGGCTAGCCTTATTAGAAGACAAACTTGAACATCTTGAAAAAGTTCCATGCTTTAACCAGTTGGATAATAGAATTTCAGATAAAGAAATAATATCAGCTATTTCAAAATTAAAAAACAATAAATCTCCAGGACTTGATAATATATCAAATAACATGATTAAGCACAGTCAATCAGTAATGTTACCATCTTTGTCTAAGATTTTCAATTTATGTCTTTCCAATAGTATTTATCCATGTTCTTGGGCTGAAGGTTATATAGCAATTCTCCACAAATCTGGAGATATATATAATACCAATAATTATAGAGGATTGACCATTACTAATTGTATAGGTAAACTTTTCAATAGTATATTGAATAATAGACTGGATAATTTTCTAACTCAAAATAAAATAATTACTGATTGTCAAATAGGCTTCACTAGAAAAGCTAGAACATCCGATCATATGTTTATTTTAAAATGCATAATAGATAAGTATTGTAACAATAAGGATGGTAGGGTGTTTGCCTGCTTTGTTGATTTCCATAAAGCATTTGATAAAGTTATACATACAGGTATCAAAATAAAATTATTAGAATATGGAATAAGCTCACGGTTCTACAATATAATCAAGAATATGTACAAATTAAGTAAATCATGTATCTGCATACATAATAAGTTAACTGACTTTTTCCCAACTAAACTTGGCGTGAAGCAAGGGGACAATTTATCCCCTAACTTATTTAAAGTATTTATGAATGACCTTCCACAGTATTTGGAAAAAACAAGAGATCCTATACTTATAGATAATATGAAAGTTAATTGTCTGATATATGCAGATGATATTGTTTTACTATCTAAAACTGCTGATGGGATGCAAGACAGATTGCATCAACTCCATAAATTTTGTAATGATTGGTGTCTGGATATAAATACAAAAAAGACAAAAATTTTGGTGTTCAATAAGGCAGGCAGACACATACTAGTATCACAGAAATTTGTTTTTAAAAATAATGAATTAGAATGTGTATTGCATTATAAATATTTAGGAATACATTTTAGTGCTTCCGATTCTTTCTCTTTTGCTCAAAATGAACTTTATCAAAAAGGTTTAAAAGCTTATTTTAAACTAAAAAGAGATTTTTTAGTACACAATCCTGAAGTGAAAACTGCAATTCATGTTTTTGATCACACTATCAAACCAATTCTTTTATATGGTAGTGAGATCTGGTGTTGTTTTAATCCATTTACAGCTAGATTTAGAAATGGAACCCTGCCAGTCCACAAAATATATGCACATCTACTATCTGAAAAACTTCATGTAAAATTTTGTAAAGTATTGTTAGGTGTGCAGAAAAAAAGCACTAATTATGCAGTTGAATCAGAATTGGGCCGTTTTCCTCTACACTATGATATTATAAAACAGATGATAAAATATTGGCATCGTCTTGAAAACCTAGAGTCATCATTTCCTTTATTGAAAGCTGCCTATATTGAAGCACGACTCTTGTATCAAAATAAACGGCCGTATTGGTATGGGTCTATTAAACAAATTGTTGAAAATGTGAATGGATTGAACACACATTTGTCAAAAAATGCATCTACATTTAAATATAAATGCAATAAAATAATAAATCAACACTATATTGAAAATTGGCATGAACAAGCAATTTCTCTCAAGGATGGAAAACTTACAACTTACCTTTTAATTAGATCTAATTTTGGTTACGAAAATTATTTGTCTATTGTAAGAAATTTTGAGCAAAGGAGAACATTAACAAGGTTTAGAATTTCTGCACATAAATTACAAATAGAAGCTGGTAGATATCAGGGTACTCTCCGACAAAACAGACTCTGCTGCAGGTGCACTTCAGGTCAAATTGAAGATGAAGTTCATTTTTTACTAAAGTGCAACGCACATTTAACATTAAGAAATGATCTCTTCTCATGTGTGTTATCAGTATGCTCAAATTTTAACATTTTAAATGACAATGACAAAATAAATTGGATATGTGTATTTTTCTGTTGAAAGCTGGTATCTGAACATCCAGTGTGCAATAGGTAGTATGATTCCCTTTTCTATAGCCTATATTGTATGTTTTATTTCAGGGTCCCTGTTTGCACTACACTAAGTATGAGATTGTTATTATCTTGTTAATAATAACTATGGCACCGTCCCCTGATGCTTGCTGTTGTGCTTACATGATTTGTATTTTTTGGGGTTTCTGGACAGCTTGCATTAAGTATGAGCAGGTTTATTCCTTATGGCACCGTCCCTTGATACTTTCTGCAAGTTGCCTTTATTACCTTAAGATTGTAGTGATTTCGGTTGAAACTGTGTGGCATGCACTAAGTATAAGATGGTATTTTCTCTCCTTATGGCACCGTCCCTTGATACTTTTTGCAGGCTATACATTGTCTGACCTCTTGCTCTTTTTCTTTTTTTTTATGTGCCACAGGTTTTAGATGGTTGGATATAAATATTATATGGCACCGTCCATTACTATACCTTTATTTCCTTTAACTTGTTGCTGTTCCTACCGGTATGATTGCTAGATCTATGTAACCATCATAGACAGACTGCGACAGACACGGTGGAAAAATCCCCCCTGTGCATCGTCTCATGGTGCCTGCTGCATTCTGTTCAGTATGTGAATGCGTTTTATTTAAAAATTTTTTTTTCCAAATGCACCGGGTATGTTATTAATATTACTCAATTTTTCATAGTATGAAGTGCATCTGTGGTAGACGTGCATTAATATACCTTTATTTTTTATTTTTATTATAATTATTAATTGTTATTTATTGTTTATACCGTTTTCTGTAATATTGTACTTGTATACCAATCATAAATGTTTGATGTTTCATGCCCTCCTGGGGCCCTAATTTGGTAATAAAATATTCTGATTCTGATTCTATAGTAATGTAAGCAATAAGGTTCTTTTCGGTAGTTATGAGACAGATTTTTTTAATCAACAGTTTGGTGTTAAACAAGGGTGTATTCTTTCTCCCACCCTATTTTCTATACTTATGACAGACCTGGTTGATATGTTAAATGAATCAAATCTCGGAGTAAGTTTTGCGTCTGAATTAATAAATTGTCTGTCATTTGCTGACGATATCATATTGGTTGGAAAAACGGACCAAGAATTACAAAGTCTTTTATATGTAACGTCGCGATTTGTGTCAAAATGGAATTTAACCTTTAATTCTAAAAAATCAAAAGTTTTGATTGTTGGACAAAAATAGATAAAAATAAAAAATGGTATCTAGGAGAAGATNTGGCGGGATGTGGCAAGATGAAAATGGAACATGTCCCCACGTTGTACGTTAGCTTATATTTGGGGTTTTTTTCTTCTGTGTTACCACAGAGTAGAGTTTGGGTCTTCTTTGAATGTACCAGAGAGAGCGGTTTTTGAATTGGTACCCATTCGGAACTTTTTGTTCTCTTTGAATACAAATAATATTGATCAATTTTACGTGCAAACCAAAGAGTTCATGGGGGGAAATATTTGCAACCGTATCGGGGATCATGATCCATTACATCTCTCTATTTGGTGACGTACGTAGANTCTATTTTTCAAGGACGCTCAAAAATTCGTTCCATATTGAAAACTACTTACAAGACAATTTTACTAAAAAGCTTTATTATATGGTTTATTTATTAGGTGAACACGGAGACTTCAACCGGCTTAGTTTTGGTGACTCAGTATGGTCTTCTATTATACGCCCATCTATAACATATGCCTGCTCAGTATGGTTTCCGTCGTCTGAAGCAAGTGCCGAGTCCCAGGAACGCTGGCAATACCAGGTCGGAAAAGTAATTTTAAATACCAAACTAAATATCCCGAAGTGTTCGGAATTTGTTTGGGAAAATATAAACCATTTTATGAACAGACATGTGTACAAAGGGTGTATTATTTCACAAGGTTGCATAGTCTGCCTCAAAACAGGCTGTGTAAAATTGTTTTCGATGAATTAAGGACTACAAGTCAAAGCGCGTGGAAGTATTTTTCTCTCATGGAAAATATTTTTCAGTCGGTCGGTCTCGATCAATACATCAACGGAAATGTAAATATAAAAGTATATAATATGCTACATGGTCAGCAGTCGTATAATGTTAAATATTCAGGAAAAAAGTAGCTTAAACTTTTATCAATGCTATTTCGTTACTAAAGGAAAACAACCGTATATGAATAATTAAAGTTTTAGCTAGAACAAACTGTCTCCCAGTTAATGATACCTTATTTAGAATGAAAATTGTAAATGATAATTTGTGTAAGGTATGCATGTCAAATGTGATATTTCAAAATACAATTTTATAAAGAAGAAATATATTATTATTTATGCACTTTTAGATCAGATATTCCTTTAAACATAGCCTTTTAACAAATGTAAACTATATTTCCGCAACATATTCCATCTTCGTCTGCAATGTTTTGATTTACCTGAGCTCTCTATCCTCCGTTCAAAAAGCTCATCCCCTCATCTTCCATTGTACAGCTTCCTACGGGGTGAATATAGTATCCAAAAGTTTATGGTGTGAAAAACTGACAAGGTACAATACCTTTTAACCACAATACTTTTCAGTAATATAGCACTCTTATACTAACAATATTAGCAACACAAAAATAATCATGTGCACCCTAGAATTCAAAACAAAACGGTTGTATGATATTAGGTTTGAATGCTTTTATCTTTACATATGCGACCAAATTTTAATCTATAGTTTACCCAGGTATTTAAAAATACATCCTCTAATAGTAGATCTTAATTATGTGCACATTAGATTATAAAGTAAACAATGTGATATAATGATTGATAAAATTGCATATTATTTTATAAAATAAACAAATTATAAACCGATCTGTTAACTTCTATTACTTTAATATCTTTAAAACTTACCCCAAAAGCTTGCAAAGGGATATTTTTCCAAATTAAACATAATATACATGGCGTAAGTGGTCAAGACAAAATTATAATAAATTTTATTTTCATTGTGTTTGTATATTATCAATATGTGAAAGACATCACTCCGAACCTTTTTTTATGAACCGCATCAGCTGTGGCATTACCCAACCCTGTTACAATGTATCATACATGATAGACATCTTGCGCTGTTTTGAGTACTCTGTTTTGAGTAACACTACTAGGCTACTCTGTTTTGAGTAGCCTAGTAGTTATTTTTCTACCAGGCTACTGAGGTAAATTAACACAATTTTCTATATTTTGGAATATGAACATGTTCTCACGACCAAAGTATATATGAGAAAGAGTTTCAGTAAACTTACTTTTGCATATGGACATTTCGACAACTTATCAGTGCAGATAAAATTCAAGAAATCGAAAGTTGTATAAAAGCCGACAGAAATGATCTAATCAGCTAAGGACATAATTTTGCATGAGAGAGATACTCCTTAGTTTTAAACATAATATATTTTTTAATTTATTTATTCTTTTGATAAACTTCACTAATATCCAATACCCTTGTCCTGTGTATGTGCAGATTCGAACTCACAGATTGGTGTATACTCAAAATACTCAAAAAGAAAATAAAGTTCTTCGTTATTTTCGATGCTACATACATTGGTTGTAAACGATAATCTAATAGAAACAATTGACGTGAAATAAAGGATGTCAGTAAGTTATTTTTTCTGTCCAAATTTTTGCGGCATTTTATCAATTGGCCTCAAATGAACCAAACTACAAAAGTAAATACTGAAACAACGCTGTCTGAAGTAGGGCAACTTCCTGGTTAGACAAAATAAATATAAGTGAAAATCACAAAAGACTTTTGAAAGCGTTTTGCATCTTTGATTTAACGAAACAAGAGTTTACCTTAAATCAGCAAAATTAAATTATGTCGTTATAACTTGTTTCATAGGATAACGGTTTGTAAAGTACGTCAGTAACCTCGGTAAATATCAAGTAACAACTTAAAGGGTTGGCAATAAATAACGCTTTATCATTTATAAGTAAGCATGTGGGTTTGCAATAGGTGATTTGCCAATTACCGACTTTGGTTCCGTTCTTTATAATTTTTACTCAATCAACGTCACGTGACACCGGACAGGTTGTCACATTTACCGAAGAAACCCTAACTCGAATAATTCAAGCCCTCTCCGTATCCGATTCTCTCTTTCTAATGTAGCGATCGTAGTGAGTGGAATATAACGACTGGATTATTCGGGTTAAAGAAACCCTTATAAATCAGCATTCTGGCTCATGAAATCTATTGGGATATAAAACAAAACAAATAGGCACATAAAAGGATATATTATTTTGATAAATCTCACCAAAGATGAAGCTTGGAATCCGTGCAGGTCAAGAGAAAATAATTTTTACATTTTGGTTAGTTTACGTTGGAAACTACCCGTGTTTGTCCGGTCTAGAGTTGCTTCCCTTTGCCCAAGTTTGTAAATCGTGAGGTCAAATGCGGGAATTCCGCTTGAATTGGCAAATGGTCTATTGTAAGTTCAAAAAACGTTGTTCCGAAATTTATTATACAACCCGCTATAACGGGCGGTGATCATGGTTTCAGTCTGTCTGTCCGTCCGTCCGTTCATTTGTTCGTTTGTCCGTCCGCCATAGTGGTACACACTTTGTAGCGATGTTGTATGAGATTTTAAAGTCTATGAAAACTGCAAGTCCCGGTTCCGGTTTTCGCTATGTTAACTTCCGGCATGAGAATTGCAAGTTCAGGAAATGCGAAATGTTCGGGGAAACCTCTGTTTTATTCAAACTGCAATGTGACATTTCACATTATTTTGCGAAACATTAAATTTTCTTAATTGCAAGAAGCACTGTTGGTCTTAATTTTCTGTCAGATTTAATTATATATGTAAGTGCTTGTACTTTAGCGGAAATGAAAGTCACGTTTCTCAGTAGTGATTTTATCAGGAAAGAAAATAAAATGCATGGGAAGTAATTTTATTATAGCTTATAGAACTTTTGTATTTCTTTAGAAATATGTAAAATATGGCTCAAACTTCTTGGCTGTGATAAAAGTTGCAATGAAAAATATGACCCTGAATGGTTAGATCTATATGGGATGGTTTACTTGAGACTAGCAAATTTCATAACTATGATAAAATTCTGTAAAAAAAATTGTCACCATATATTGTTATTTATTAGTTTGTTGGGTCATAAAATTTCATTCTGACCTTATGCTTGCAGATTTCATGGCTGACGACAAAGTCTCTATTCATAATTATGACCATATTTGGCTATCTGTGCTCAGGCTGAGACCTAAAATGCCATTCTGACCAGAGGCTAGCAGATTTCATGGCTGTGGAAATAGTTGCGATTAATAATTTTGATCAATTATGGCTATCTATGGTCAAGTTGGGTCATAAAATGTCATTCTGACCTCATGCTTGCAGATTTCATGGCTTAGGAATTAGTTGCGATTAATAATTATGATCAATTATGGCTATTTATGGTCAGGGTGGGTCATAAAATGCCATTCTGACCTTATGCTTGTAGATCTCATGGCTGTGGAAATAGTTGTGATTAATAATTATGACCATATTTGGCTATCTGTGCTCAGGCTGAGACATAAAATGTCATTCTGACCTGAGGCTAGCAGATTTCATGGCTGTGGAAATAGTTGCGAGTAATAATTTTGATCAATTATGGCTATCTATGGTCAAGTTGGGTCATAAAATGTCATTCTGACCTCATGCTTGCAGATTTCATGGCTGTGGAATTAGTTGCAATTAATAATTATGATCAATTATGGCTATTTTTGGTCAGGGTGGGTTATAAAATGTCATTCTGACCTCATGCTTGTAGATTTTATTGCTGCAGAACTAGTTGCGATAAATAATAATGATCAATTATGGCTATCTATGGTCAGGTTGGGTCATGAAATGCCATTCTGACCTTATGCTTGCAGACTTCATGGCTGTGGAAATAGTTGCGATTGATAATTATGATCAATTATGGCTATCTATGGTCAGGTTGGGTAATAAAATGCCTTTCTAACCTTATGCTTGCAGATTTCATGGCTGTGGAAATAGTTGCGATTAATAACTTTGATCAATTATGGTTATTTATGGTCAAGTTCGGTCATAAAATGTAACTATTTAAGTTCTGTGTAGGTTAGTTTGTAATAATGTCCTTAGCTTTTTCTCAAAACATTTCTATAACCACAAAATACTGCAAGACAGAGTCACAGGATTTCAAGAAAATAGAAACATATAAAATGTAAAATATATAGTTTATTCAGTAATGATTTGAAATATAAAAAACTACAAACAATTCGTTAATTTGCATTCAATTTTTTTCTACAAAGAAATTCACTGACTCCCCCGGCCCCCCCACCCACCCACACACACACACACACACAGTAAAAACATAAATTCCGTCCTGTTGATGTGTCTCTGTCTATTGATTGTTAAATGGTGCATACATTTTGCACTTTTTTTAATAATGTTGTTTCTCCATATTTTACAGTCAATTTACTGCAAAACTTAAACGATCCCCGCTTACTCCGTCGGAAACTTCTTTTCTCGATAGCTAATTATTGCTTTGTCATGTTAATATTTCTAACAGTTTAATAAATATTTTATTCGTATAATCCTAATCTAACGTTAGATTAATCTATGTAGAAAGCATACTTTAAAATATTTCGGCCGTACATCGTATACTTTAAAATCTCATAGACTTTAAAATCTCATAAACCCCCGTATGAAATCTGCAAGTACATGACCAAAACCGGAACCGGAACTTGCAGTTTTCATAGACTTTAAAATCTCATACGACAGCGACAACTCCTCCTAGACTACTGAGTGGAATTCACTGAAACTTTCACAGAATGTTCAGTATATATTGCCTTTGTGCACTATACATCTTAAACAATTTGGCTGGATGTGCACTACATTATTTATAAAAATCTGATTGGATTTGAATTTTTTCCTTATTTTTTTTTTCATTTCTGGAATCAAATGTAGAAGTGGGGTATATATTAATGAGCTTTGCTCACGATTTTTCTAGTTTTAACCGTTGTTTTTCAGATTCTGAACTTTTTGACATGACATTGTAGAATAATTCATGAATAATATAATATGGGCCAACAATACCAGGAATATGTACTGATGTTGTGATAATGTAGGATATATATGAGAAGTGGTAAGAAATAACGTTCATTTCCGTAGAACATACAACTATCCAACTCCTGTCATTTTCAGACCTCATAATCTCCATTTCCAAGAAAAAAAAACAAATAAATAAATAAAACAATGTAATAGTTCATATATATTTAAGAAGTGTTTGCTATATAACGTTAATAATACAGTATCATACGGAAGCATATTAATGTCACATAAAGAAAAAAATAATAATCTCGTAATTATGAGATAACATCTCATAAATAAGAGATATTATTTCAAAATTTTGATAATCATCTCATAATTACGTTAATTATCTCATAATTACGAGATATTTTTTCTTTATGTGGCACTGAAACGCTTCTCTGGTTATACCCGTAATATAAATATGGCTATAAAGATTCCCATATTTTTTAAAATTCAATTGTGTTTTCGTGAATTTAAAAACAAAATGGGATTAAATTATCAAAAAGTATTTTACGAAAGGATATGGAGTAAATGAACATGAGACCATACTGCAATAATTAATGAGCTGTATGGCCATTTCGGAAATTTATTCCTCATCAGCAGCACTAGAACCCAAAAAAGGAAATCCATAATTTCAAAAAATGTTTAAAATGCATAAAACAAAACGAAATCCAAATAATCAGCAATATCAAATATAGCTAAGGACAAAACTACGATGGAGGGAGTTAGTCCTACGGTTGGTGCCTGTTGCATTTAAGTTACTTAATTCTAGCTTAATTGCATTAGTCACAGGTAGTACATAGTGCTTGTAGCTGGTATGTTCCATTTGGCATCGACCCCTGGTGTCTGTTGCTCTAAAGCTACTGACCTAACATCACTAGCTTTCTTGCACCAGGCACAGGTATGGCATACAGCAATTTATTTATATTATATTCTCTCTGTTCCCTCACACTTCTGGTTTCCATGCTCCTTGCTGTTTTATAATTCACCAAATAGTAATATTTACTGATCTGTTGTTGTCGACCACACTAGTATCCTAGAGACACACACAACTGATAATATGTACTTTAAGTTACTTGTGTGTTTTTTTATATATTATTATTATTGTTGTTAAATATACATGTATGTGCTCTGTTTTAATCACTGTAATATATATGCCCCCTGTGGGCCCTTGATTTGGCAAATAAAATTCTGTATTCTGTAAAATAAAATAAGAGGATTCCGAAAGGATGAGCAGCTGTCAAAACTTTGCGATCATTATTCCTAAAAACCTAACTTAACAGAATAATGACAGGATTTGGAGTAAATGTACATTTGACAAAGTCTCTACAAATACATTGTAAAACCAAGCAATGGAACAACGCTTTTATTATTGTTCTTTTTCTTTAAGTTAGCATGTGCCCTTCAACAATGAGTTTTGCTCATACCTCATAGTAAGTTCAAGACAGCCCCAAACACCGGTTTGAGCTGAATTCATTGCTTGTTGTCGAACAATGTCACCTCAATCTCTAATTTAACAATTTGCATATTTTCACCAGTGACTGTTATCTTTTGCAGTTGTAACTTAACACTAACAAGTATCAGTCATGAAATAGATTCCGATGCATCATCACCATACTGTACACTCTTATATAATGAGTAATTAAAAAGATATTAGATAAGATCAGATAAAAATATGTGTACTCCATGCAAGGGCCCATGCAGGACTGCAGGACAGAGTCATTATATATAAATTTTCCTTTGCACCAATGCCTAGCTCCGTAAAAGACTTTCACAGGTACAGTACATAAAGATTACATCCGGGACAATTTTGGACAAATTGGTCCAATTCTGGCACATGTTTTTGTGGGATTGGAATGAAATGAGCAGTCTTTGTAATGGACCTTCCTTGCGTCATTTCTGTAAAGTCTGTTTGAATTTGCTTCAGTGGGTCCAGAGGAGATAGTGAAAATTTTAAATATAAGTTCCGTGCTGGCGGCAATATTTTTGTGGGATCAGAATGAAATGAGCAATCTTTGAAAGCACCTTCTTTAATTCATTCCTGTAAAGTTTTGTTGAATTTGCTTCAGTGGTTTCAGAGGTTTTGATAAAAATGGTGTTGTTCCCACACGGTCCATAAGTTCTGTGCTGGCGTCCATGTTTTTTTTGTCGGATTGATAGATGATGAATTTTGTAAAGGACCTTCCGT
The DNA here is from genome assembly GCA_002080025.1 of Modiolus philippinarum. NCBI lineage: Eukaryota > Metazoa > Mollusca > Bivalvia > Mytilida > Modiolidae > Modiolus > Modiolus philippinarum. Next base: position 54,405 of record MJUU01004011.1, on the reverse strand, counting down.
ACAAAATTAGTGTAAAGTTTGGTTGAATTTGCTTCAATGGTTTCATAGAAGTTGATGAAAAGGTAAAAACTTAACAGACGGAAGAACGATGGACGACTGATGCCAAGTGATGCCAAAAGCTCATACTGACCCTTTGAGCTAAAGGGGATAAGTGGAAACACCTACAATGGCTGAAAATCGCAATTATAGTATATGCTACAATCTTCCAAGGAATAAGACAGAAGACAAATGTAAACAACGATAGGTACTGGGAACAGTTTGGCTTGGTACCAGCCCTAGCAAAAGCCAGCGGTAGGGTTAAACCGATTTATGGGTACCAAAACAGCCCCTTTCCCTTTCCCGTTTACCTATAGTAAAATAAACATACGAATAAAACCCAATACAGGTAGACTACTAACTCCATGACCGCAATCTCGAAAGGAAAGAAAATAACAATACGTAATTAAAAAAAATCGGTCAAAGGGTGCTCGCCGCTAATCTGTCGGCTAGCTAAAGGAGCCTAGTCTACTGGCAAAACATTGTCGCACTGCGGAAATAAAATCAAACTCAAAACTTCCCGAAGGATTTGGTAAAGAATCATCATATTTTCAGTAGACATCGGCAGTATCAGTGAGAGGCCAGTATGTGTGCAAAACTTTCAGGTCGCTAAATCTCAAAGCTAATTCACAGACGCAGGCAGAGTATCTTGTCGATCTCCACTATGACGTAAAGAATATAAGTTACGCCCAGTTTTTGCAGATTTTTAATAAGTTTCTGGTATTTTTAACAAAATTTCCGTTAGAATGAGGATTAGAAATTCCCCTTTAGTAATAAGCTGTTTGCGAGTGACGCCATATTTAGATATCAAATGTTCATATCTATTAAAAAAACTTCTTAAATGTATTCAAAAACTTATGAAATCTTTAACCTTGTTGTAAAAGTTTGGCTGTAATAGTAAGATTACGATCATTAAAATTTTCAAGGGTAGAACAAACGCGTGCGAATCGTACACGTGCGACTCGTAGCTGTAAGCTGAGAAATATACATCCCGTAGAATGCAGCTAGAGGAATGTCTCCGTCAAGAAACGGGAAAGTAGTGAACTCAAAATCATATACTTCAGTTTTATAAATTTTACCAGAGTCGATTATGATAGCGGCGTCTTTTCCCTGCTATGAATAAGTTACACGGAGGAAATGATAAATTGAATATATGGTCGTACCCGGTTTCCCTTTTCATGCATAGGGCAAGTTATATCATAATACGACCTATATTTAAACAACTGATTAAATTCCCAATGTTTAGATAAGGTATAATACGGTCTAAAATCTTGCTTCAGTCGACCATGACCTGCAAAAAAATACCACCTAGATAATTTAAATTTCATAACTTTTCTTCAAAACCGGAAAGTGAAAAATATAATTGCAGTAGCAAAGAGTATTGGAAATGTGTTACCCGTATCTATGCATTGGCTTTAAGATCACATGACATTAAGAAATCGATCGTTATACATGTATGTGTAGTAAATATTAGTATGTTGGTTATTAAAAGGACAGGTGTAGTTCAGGTAAGTAAGATATTTGTTGTTGTTTTACCCTTAAACAATTCATTCAAAATGAGGAGTCGCACAAATTACATGCATATATCTAATTGGATCGATTGCAGATTTCTGGTGTTAATTCATTTAACTCTCTCAATGATTTTTTTGCCATACTCATAACCATTCATGAATCTATTTGATGATAACAGTTATATTTAGTAATAAGTAGGGTTGATTATTATCCATATAGATCTACTATCCTAAATGTTGACCCTATCCTTTCACAATGTTTGTTTTCTTTTTGAAGTGTTGGAGTGTCTAGTTGACCGGGGGGG
>MJUU01004011.1:31877-45034 GCA_002080025.1 Modiolus philippinarum | reverse complement strand
TTTTTCTATTATATACATGGAATTATGAAATTGGACTTTAAATATACATTTTGTTTGTTTAAACCAAAATACCATAATTACTTCAGGATATTTTGAGCTGTATGTGAATTAATCAATAATGCAACAAATTCTATGTCTCATCAGCTACAGAACAATCCAAACATTTGTAGCAATTTTGACAGCTGAGCTTATACATTTTCAGATCAATTTGCTACCCCTTTTTATGACTATTTCTGTTTTAAAGATTGTAATGTAGAAAGCTAAATGTGTATGTGAAAAAAAGACACTGTGTCTTTGTCAGGAATAGATGTTTGATCAAAGCAATTTTTAAAAAAAGACAGAAAAAATTGACAAGACGGGATTTTTTAACAGTGCATTCATTTCTGCCTTCGAACGTAAGAAGTGCTTCTATATCTAGAGAGTCCCGTATTCAATTAACATCAATATTTTGGAAAAAAGTCAGTATCTAGTTGCTTATGCCGCCATCTCGAAGTCAATAAAATAATTAAAAAATCTGCCAAATAAGGAGATAACCAGAACGATCGCCTTTAACCAAACAAAGACAACACATTTTTTTCTCATGTGCTATCAGAAAAATATAGAGACAGAAAAATGTTTTACGAATAGGGCATGTAAGTCTCGTCCAATTTTGGAACTTCCGGGTACATAATTTGTACCCGGAAGTTGTATTTTAAGCAAAAACATATGACGTTTCACGCATAAAATTGGAACGTCATAATCATGTAACGTCATATTTTAGCGGGAAACGTTTTCAAATTTCAATTTTATCGTGATTTCTCGATGTCACATGACGAGACTTACAGACCCTATTGACAGAAAACAAATAAATAAAACAACATCAGTAGAATACCGAAGGAACGAAGCAGTAGTATTAACAAAAACCGAAAGATATGGCCAAAACGAACACACAATTAACAATTACATTAGACATCTACAATGCACAGAAATTCAAAACCAAGGCACTCAAAGTGTGAACTCCCATGAAACTGAGAGTGACATCAGGTGCTCCGGAAGGGTAAGAATGTCCTGCTTTGTTAAGAGCACTTGTCACACTGTAAGTGAGCCAATCTAGGAAAAAGTCAAAATCGGTAAAGTAAAGTGTTTTGCCCTGTTCAATAAAGCACTGTACACACTACATGCTCCACAGTAACGAATCATTTGTGAAATGTACACTCCATAGGCTGGAGAGGTAGGTATATTACTGCGAAGAAAGGGAAAGTTCACAATTGGGAAATTAATCAACACGTTTGTCATATAGCTTAGATTTCAAACGTCCATCTTCGTCAATATACAACAAAAGATCTAGGTACGAAGCTGAAGTAGGTGTTTCAGTTGATTCTTTAGATTCAATGTAAATATTCCTTAAATTTTGGATTATTAATAATCCAAAATTGTTTTTGGAATTTTAAAAATCCAAAATTGAAGGAATATTTACATCAGATCTATCCCAATGATCTAACTATCCAAAATTTAAGGAATATTGAATCAGATCTATCACAGTGAGCTTAAAATTAAAGAAAAAACTGATACACCTACTTCAGCTTCCTACCTAGATCTTTTGTACATCGTCGTTGTACATCGTCGTTGACTGGGCTACACGTTTTTACTTTCTCTGTGAAATAAACCACGAATTTAAGATTTCCCTTTTAACGTTTGACCTGTTTAACCATTTTTATCTGTTTTTATGAAAAAGAAAGGAAATGGGGTAAATGCCAAGAAGACAAAATTCCATCTCCGGGTTAAAACGACCAAAAACAAAGTATCTAGGGGTCAACGTACGGTCTTCAACACAGTGATGAACCTCACACCATATAACAAGCCCTAAATGCCCCCCATAAAGTAAAAAAGTGAATAAATCGATGGAAACAAACCACATCCAATAACCTGAATATAAAGAAACTAAAATTTTATAAGGAGACAAGGACAAGCCAATGACAAACATATTCCTGACTTGTGGCAAACGCAAAAATTGCGGTGGGATTAAACTCGTTTTCTTGGATCAAAACCCTCCTCATATTGTGAATGGCTTAAAAATAAATACACAAAAATACACATTTTAATTACAACATATCATTTTATAGAAATCAACTAAGTTTCACTAATCACTTTCGTATAATATTTCGTAAATGTAATAAAATATAACATAAAATATGCTGATGATATATATTTGTTCATACAGATACCCTTAAGCGTTTTCGATTGCTTTAAAGAAATTACGATCATATATGTTGATATCTACAGGGATTTTATCGACGAACACTGCGAAAACTTGAAAAGGGAATTGGAGTTCCATACAAATGTGAAAAAGACCAGAAATGTCTGATAGAGCAGGACAGAATCTTGTGTTCATTTTGTCGATACCAAAGATGCTTAAATGAAGGAATGTCGAAAGAAGGTGAGAAAGATGTAAACATGAACAAAACTAGAATTACTAAAGCCTAGATGGACATGGCTGCAACATTTACCGATATTTTGTATATGTAAAAAGTATGTTCAGCATTATTTCTTTATCTTAAAATTTTTTTAAGAAAAAGAATAAGAAATCGGTTTTTGCTCTTTTAGGTCACATGTACTTTGTGGTAGCCGCGCGTTGTCTCTAAACTTTTTTTATCTTTTTTTCTGAGAGAAAAGTAAATTTTTACACTAGTTATTTTAGTCAGAAAGATCGAAACTTCCGTTTTCCCTGACAAAAATGATCATAACAGATCTTGGAGAGAGCCTGTCTTATCCTAACGAAACTTAGCAGCAACATTTATACTAATGTCTATTCGTACTTGAGGGCATAAAAATTCATAAGTCTAAACTCTTAAGCCTTAGTTTTTAGGTCCGATTTTTGGTTTGTTTTAGAGTTTTTGGTATTAGCATCCTTACGTAAAATGTATCTTAACTGAAAGCACAAATCGTGGCTTGGATTGCTGCATTCTATTTGGATATTTTCCTTGTGTTTGTTATGTTTGATATTTTCTTGTTTTTGACAATGTTATTTCTTAACTTCAAGACTTCTATCTTTTGGTAACCTTTTAGGGTTAATTCTCATTTGTCCTCTAAAGATATAAAACATCAGAGATAATATTGATTTATGTTAAGACTAAACTATCACATCATTGGAAAATCTATAGTGTAAAAATATAATGTCAATAATTTTGACATTGGTTTTCATCACATAAATTTGCAAAAATCCCTTTGTTAAATCTAAGCTTGAAAGTTTACATATGGCATCATATTTTTAAAATTGCAAAACGAAATCCCTTTCATGCTGAATAAATAAAATCTGGAGCGTTTGAATACTCACAAAGACGGAAAGAATTTGTAAGGATTGAAATAGGGTGTATGTAAAAGATTTTTTTGTGTTTGACTCGCATCACTAAAATACAAGGCGCTTTTAGGATCCAGATCTCACAACACAGAAATTTTTACACGGTCTTTTGAGCCTTTATGGAGCAAACATTTGATTCTTATAGAGGAAGGGGGCTTGGACGCATGCAATGCTTGAGCCTATTTTTTCTTACTGGAAGCAATCTTTTTTGGGGTCCTCGCTTTTCCGGTTTGCTTCATATATGTCATCCTGGTATTTTTCTTAACCTTTGCTGTCCTGATAAATTGTTGCACCTAATTTCAGGTCATGAAATTTTTATTTCGGTATTCATTCCAAGTCCCTCCCCTTTAAATCAAGTGGAAGTTCACTTACATAATATGCTAGGAGATTTTCCTTTCGACAATCATTTGGATATATAAAGATTGTGCGTGTCGGAAGTATTTTGATTTTGTTTCTTTTTTCTGAAAAATATACATTGTTGAACTTAGTCATAGAGCATACATAGTTTGTCAGCACAACCCCCCTACAGTTTAAGCCCATCCTGCTTTAGTTGTGTTATGTTTTGCCATTACTTGGCGTCCGTCGTCAATCGTTTATGCTTTTATTCAAGTAATTTTCATATGAAACTACAAGGCTATTGGAAACCAATCTTAGTAGCAATTGTCCTTGGGAAGTCCCCTCTAAAAATGTATTGACTGGACCGCATCCCCTCCAAGACGGCTGCAAGCGGAGAATAGTTCGGCAATGTACACTATGGAAGACACATGTAAAAGATCTTCTCAGATGCTCCATATATGGGGGATCCCTTCCATGGTGGCCTAAAGCGCGTAACATAGTTTTACAGAAAGACTCTATGGAAATATATTCAAATATCTTCGTTTCAGACGCTTGTAGTCTTATTAGATCCATAATGGCCCTTTCATTATTCAGAATAGGTATCCGGTGGGTTTATACCTCATCCCTGGTTGCCATTACCGGGGAACATATTAGCCTATTGAAAACATATTCAAGGATTTTTTCTCTCTCAAACTTATTGTCTAATTAGAACTAAATTAAGTCGCAACAGTCCATAGATGACCTCCTTAAAAAGGTGTCTAACAGGTCCACACCCCTATAAAAGATGACCGCCAATTAGGAATATAATAACAGTTGACCCTATTTAAAATCATTAAAATAATTTTCCGTCTGAAACAACTTATCTCGTTTGCCATTAGTCCTCGACTGGTCCGTTTCAACACATTTGTCCGACAGTCTTCGACCAATCCAAGTTGACCACCATAGGGTAATGGGTAATATATGTATAGTTTATTATTGAACTTTTATTGGAAATGCCATTTAGATCTCTCAAACGGATGTCTATGTAAGCCATAGTCAAGGAGAGCGATACAAGCTCTTGGGAGCATTTTCTTATGCTTGGGAGTTTTTATTTTGCAGTTTTTATGCTTTGGAGTTTTTATTTTGCAGTTTTTCTGTACATTTATACACGTTGTTGTGGTTTATTGGAACGTCCTACTGAGCATCAACATGCCATTCTTTCGAGGGCATCATTTGTGTCTTACAAACAAAAATATCATTACTAAGAAATCAAACTGCAATTTAAAGCTTGCGCGGGTTTCTTCCATCTTCTAAGTAAACGCATTTGGTGTTTAGTGTATAACAGGCCAATCCCTTATTGAGTGAAAGACGGGATTGACTCATTAATCCAGCGCGAGTAATATATTTTGCAGTGACCAAGATCTTGGTTGCTGCAAAAAATATTACACGTGCCGGATTTTACAAGGAAAACAGATTTATTTTTATTCCTGATTGGTTTTTATACGCCCGTTATTTAGATGAGACGTATTATGATATACAGAGTTAGTCCGCCCGTTTGCCTGTCCGTCCGTCCACATATCGTACTCTAACGGGAAACGCTTTGATCATTTTTAAAAACTTTGCAGGATTGTATGGTATGACGGAAGAAAGCTTTGTATCGTTTTATTTGGCCGCCGGATTTTTCGTTCAAGAGTTATGTGACTTTGATTATTTATNAAAAAAAAAAAAAAAAAAAAAAAAAAAAAAAAACACGAAATCCAAACATTGTACTCTAACGTGATATCGCTTTGATATTTATTGAATTTTTGCTAGAAATAGTTGAGTACCACAGGAGAAAACTCTCTTTAACGGGCGGATTTTCCATTACAATGTTGTAGAACTGAATTTTCCGAAAAAGTAAATAATTTAGTCTTTATTATATGATATTGAAAAAAAAATGTTATTCTTTCATTTTATGAGATTACTACCCTTAAATCATATATACCGGTACATTTTTAATATTTTCGATCAGATGAAATGATTGATATAGATCAGAAGACTCTTGGGCTTTTCCCCCGCCACCATCATTTAAAGAATGATATATATTTTTAAAACCGTTGAGATCCCCGCACTCAACCATATATATTTTGATCACTTATGACAAGAGGAATTGATTGACACATACCAGAAGTCCCCTGGGGTGGTTCCCTGCCCCATCATTTAAAGAATGATATATTATCTTGAAAACGATTGAGTTGCCAATTCCTAAACCATGCATATTTTGATTACTTATAACAAGAGGAATTCATTGACACATATCAGAAGTCCACTGGGACGATGCCTGCCCCTTCCATTTAAAGTATGAAAGTATTATCTTGAAAATGGCTTAGATCCTCAACCTTAAACCATATACATGTATATTTATAATATTTCAGGTGAATTGAATATATATATATCGGAAGTCCCGCCTTTTCATACACTACATGTCTACAGAGGTGGTTATGTGGTTCTTGTTCTTTGTATATTCAGCCAGGATTTATAAAAGTACAAATATGGCTTGCCTCTATTGTCAAGTTTGATCAGATAGAGTTCTAAATTTCAAGAATTGTTTAATCAGTTTGCTTTAAAGGGGGGACGGGCGTGACATGCTTTCTTGGTGAAGCTGTAAATGTGTTTATGTATGTTTTAAAGGAAATATTTGCGTGGTTATGCTTCTGTGTTTTTTTTTGTGTAGTTTGATTTATTTTGATTTGTTTTTGTTTGTTTGTTTGTTTATTTCTTATGGCTTTGATAAGGCACAATCACTCATAGATGTTAAACATGGACACTAAACCAAATATACTCCTTTTGTGTAATGAATTGTCAACCAATGTTCAATACTAAGCCCTTAGAGTATTTTTCTATCAAAATGAGGCTGCAAATGTTCAAAGCTACCTTTAAAATTTTGAAATCATGCTACAAAATGTCACTTGATATAAAGTTACTGAGGTACTGGTATATTTGCTGCTTTGTGTTTTGCATTACAAATTTCAAAGAAATATAGTAATGACTATATTTGTTGTTTTACAGCGATCAAACAAGGCCGTTACACACATGCAAGGAAAGCCCAATACACAATAGAAATCAAAGGACTAGTGGATGAAGATTTGATAAAAGTAGAAAGTACCGATAATTGTTACATTGATGAAAGTGAAATGAAAATTTTACTGCAAAAACTTATTGCAGTTCAGGAAAAATATGATCCAACATTCCGGCAGCAGTTCACGAACATATCTGTTATTCATGAGAAACAGAGAAAAGTTTTCGTAAGTTTTTGATATTACATTAAATCTAGTCAGTTTTACATGTACATATAATATTTATTGACTTTTTTTTTATCATTATCAATATTTTGATAGACTTATTAATGTTTCTTATGTATGTCTATCTCGACACATATTGATGACCGTCCTTGCTGTATATTGAATGCTCAATACTAAGGGGAGGGCTTTGGCGATTTTGCCTGAAAAAATATTTATTGTCATGTAAAACAGCTGATAATAGGAAACATCTACAATGGCTGAAAATAACAATCATGTTCTCACCAAATGTCACATCAAATTATTTATTTTTACCCCCCTCCCCCAAAAAATTCAATTAAAAACAAAATAGAATTTTCTATTTTAATGACAAATAGAATATGTAATATTGATTTTCACTGGGGCCAATATTAAATTTGTTATTTACAAAATCGGCCATGCTCTCCCCCGAAATCAAATTGTCGTCTCCTAAAGAACAATCAAACGTACTACATTTTGTTTATTTTTCTTTTCTTTGCGAGTAACTCATTTTATATTTCATTGAGCAAAAACTAGAGATGTTTGTATAAATACAAATATGATAATAGCATCTTAATACCTTAATACCGTAAAAAGCAGCAATAAATAGAAACGAAATAATTTTTCAATTGTTATTTACAGTAATTCAATTTTTTTTTTGAAAATCACACTATTAAAGATATAATTAAGCATTAAAAACCGAGAATATGTAACGAATAATTTTTGGTAGGTTCTTCTATCCACATGCTGAAGAAGTTTTGGATTCTCCATATCTTCTTTCTGCCTTGTGTTAATCTCAATACCACACGTTTTGAAAAGGTTAAGGTTTCCATCTCCTCTTTCTGTCATGTACCTTAACTACCTGAAGAATTTTTTTTTGCATCTGTCTCTATCCCCTAAATCTCTGAATAAATATTCATCTCATTCTCTTTGTACTTGTATCCATCTTGTGAATCCCTACATTATCAGAGGAAACTTGAGATTCAAAAATATTTTCTCTTTCTGTCATCTATCTATACAACATCCTCATAATATTAGCAGAAAATTTGGTTTCATCGTTTCCCCTTACTTGTCTTACACACTCTGTAGAAACTTGAGTTTCCTGCATCTGCCTTGTGTCTATCTTAATTCCAACAACATCATAAGAAACTTTAAGGTCACCATTTGCTCTTTCTGTCTTTTTAACGATGAAAGGACATGCATTTAATGCACATGAGACGAAGTCACAGAATACATGGTAAAACAAAGCAATGGAACAACGCTTTTATTGTTATTCTTCATCTTGAATCACAACAAGGCCTCTATCTGTCTCGTAATAATTTCAATCTTCCGCTCTCTGAAGAGACTTTTCTAATTCCTTAATTTTATCTTTCTAAATCCTCGCACTGTCTGAAGAAAATTCGGGATCACAATTCTCTTTTTCTGCCTTGTTTCTTAACTCTGCAAAAAAATTTACGTTCGCCATTTATTCTTTCATCTTTTTATATATCTCAACCCCAACATTCTCTGAAGAAACTTTGGGTTCACAATGCAATTCCCTTTTTCTGCCCTGTGTCTATTTCAATCCCTACACTCTCTGAAAAAAAAACAAGCCTGTTGTTCCCCTTTTCTTTATGTGCTTGTGTCTATTTCAGTCCTCTGCTCTCTGAAGAAACGTTTGGGTCACCATTTCCTTTATCTGCCATTCCCAAACTTCGGATTCCGCATTTGCTCTATTTACTTTTTCTATGAAAGGATATGGAGTAAACGAACAAGAGACCATAGCACATATGTTCATTCCAAATGCAATATTTTTTTATGAGCTGTATCGCCATTTCAGAAATTTATTCCTCATCAGCAGCACTAATACCAAAACATAGGAAATCCATTTTTGCAAAAAAAAAAAAAAAAAAAAAAAAAATTAAAATGCATAAAACTCAACAAATCCGAATTATCAGTAATATATATCAGTTCATGTATGTATCTCAATCCTCCACGTTTTGAAGGAACTATTTGCTCAATTTTTCCTCTTTCTGCCATGTATTTATATCAATACTCCACCTTCTGAAGAAACTTTTTGTTAAGTTATTCCTCCTTGTGTTCAGTGTATCTTTATTCTATTCTTTTCCCTGAATAAATAAATAAAAAAACCAACTTTTGGTTCATCATTTCCCCTTTCTGCATATTTCATTGATGCATTTTTATAAGTTTTAATACAAAATATATATAATTTCAATTCTCATAAACAAATGAAGGGATATGGAGTAAATGTATATGGGACAAAATCCCTATAAATACGTGGTAAGATTAAGCAAATGGAACAACGCTTTGATTGTTGTTCTTTATAAATCTTTTTTACTTTTTATATAATGGTATGGTGATTTCTACGACAGCGTTGTTGTTTTCAGGGACTTTTCTTTTTGGTAAATAGCTTTAGTTCCAGTTGAGCAATCCTTCCAATATTCCGTGGCACAAAAGGAAGCTTTCGATGGATGTTTGATATTGTTGCCCCGCCCATTTTGTGAAAAAGACCCAAAAGGGCTAAATTGGATGATTTCATAAATTTGGCTGTACTGCAATGTATATCCTTTTCGGATATTGGTGGGATTGCTTTCAGTAAACTCATGAGGAAACTTCCAATCAGTAGTATGTCAACGGATTTTACATTGCCTGTACCAAGTAACAGGGGTGGGGTAATTGCAATCAGTAATTTCAATTGATTGCAATCAATTACAATTTCTGAAGAAATTGAAAGTAATTATATTGCAATTGAGTTTTATTCAATCACAAGTATTTGAAAATATTTAAATACAATTTCAAAAATTGATGTAATTGCAATAACTTTTCAATTTTTTTTCAAATACATTGCTCAAGATGGTGTGTGTTTTAACACTCAGTCTAAAAAAATTGACAAACAATTTTAAGATTAACATAATTGGACATGCCTCATATTTTTGTTTTTTTTAATCCTTAATGATAATAGGCAATCAGTGGATTTACACAAGACTTAATCACATGCCTCGGGCATTAATGGCCTCACACAATGTGTCTAATTATCTTCTCATACATGTATATGTTACATTGAATTTGTGAAATCAGTGATTTTGTATAATCCCTGAAATAATTAGTGATTTTGTAAAACCACTGACCATTTTAGTGATTTTATAAAATCCCTGAAATTTTCAGGTATTTTGTAAAATCCATGAACTTCTTGTTATGGATTTTACATATGTTATAGTGAATATGTAAAATCAGTGATTTTGTAAAATTCCTCAAATAATTAGTGATTTTGTAAAACCACTGATCATTTAAGTGATTTTAAAATGATATTGTGTCAGTAGTTATTTATACTGTATCTGGGTACAGGAGACAGTCATATAAAGTTTGATTGAATTTCCACTTTAAAAACTGTTTCGATTTTAGCTTTCTAGGATATAATATTTCATAAAATTTAGTGCAAAATGAATTCTCAGTGTATTTGCACATTCTTGTTATTTCCCTAAACCAGACCATGATTGTATTATTTATCTTAGAAATCTGATTTATCTTTTACAAATTTTATTTTTTAAGGTCATTATCAAAGAAAACCCTAGATTTTATATCCCAACTTTTTGTAAAATTCAGCAGTTTTATTTTGTATCATTTTTGAGAAAATGCTGTAAATTTTGAAGAAAATGACCATAATTTGGCAAATGTCAAATTAATCGGGACATCTAGGATTTTTTTTATCAATGGACTAAACGGTGGTATACGGGGTGAGATAAAAATTTTCGTACAAGATAATATTCAGTTGCATGTTTTCTCCCATATATGTTGATAGCTAAATATATGCTTTTTTTGTTTCCCTCTCTTTCATGCTTGAAGAAGTTTTCAAGAAAAAGAAACAGCTCATCGTTTGGTAACATTGTTTCCAGATCAATATTGCATCGAACTTAAAACTCTGAAATTCTGAATAATTACAATCTTTAAGTTCGGTCATATTAATTACAAATATTGAAATTTTAATGTTTTTATGCCCCGCCCATGAATGTGGAATGGGCATATAGTGTTACCCTTGTCCGTCCTTCCGTCCGTCCGTACGTCCGGTTAAGTTTTGCGTTAAAGTCCATATCTCAGAAACTGTAAGAGGTAGAACACTGATAATAGGTCAGTAGGTAGATCTTTGATAGTACTACATAGTTCACTAGGTAGTTTGACTCTTTGACCTATATTTCATGCTTGAGTGACTCTGGTTCAGTTTTATGTTTAAGTCAACAACTATACATTATAGGACAATGATATTTCATCAAATTAATTGCCTTGATGAGTAATACCCAATTCATTGACAATTAGGTAGCTTCGACCTATATTTTACGCTTCAGTGACTTTGGTCAAGTTTTGCGTTTAAGTCCATTTCTCAAGAACTATACATAATAGGACAATGATATTTCATCAAATCAATTGCCTTGATGAGTACTACCCAAATCAGTGACAATAAGGTGGCTTTGACCTACATTTTACGCTTCAGTGACTTTGGTTAAGTTTTGTATTTAAGTCCATTTCTCAACATCTACACATTATACGACAATGATATTTCATCTAAGTATTTGCCATGGTGAGTACTACCCAAATCATTGACAATTAGGTATCTTTGACCTATATTTTACGCTTCAGTGACTTCGGTTAAGTTTCGCGTTCAAGTGCATTTCTCAAGAACTATACATAATAGGACAATGATATTTCATCAAATTAATTGCCTTGATGAGTACTACCCAAATCAGTGACAATAAGGTGGCTGTGACCTACATTTTACGCTTCAGTGACTTTGGTTGTTTTGCGTTTAAGTCCATTTCTCAACAACTACAATGATACGACAATGATATTTCATTAAAGTAATTGCCTAGATGAGTACGACCCAAATCATTGACTATAAGGTGGTTTTGACCTACATTTTACTCTTCAGTGACTTTGGTTAAGTTTTGCATTTAAGTCCATTTCTCGACAATTTCACATCATGGGACAATGATATTTCATCAAAGTAATTGCTTCGAAGAGTACTACCCAAATCATTGACAGTAATGTGGCTGTGACCTAGATTTTACGCTTCAAGGAATTTGGTTAAGGTTTGCCTTTAAGTCCATTTCTCAACAACTACACGTTATAGGACAATGATATTTCATCCTATTAATTACCTTGATGAGTACTGCCTAAATTAATGACAATTAAGTGGCGTTGACCTACATTTTAATATGAGGTTATCCTTTGCGATAATTTTTTTGTCGGGGCATCCGTGTCTCACAGACATATTCTCTAGTTATCTAAAATTATAATATTTGATAAATCTAACTTTATTTGCTAAATATTTTAAACATTCATATCTGAAAATTATTTTACAAATTCCCTAAACATGACTAGGGAATCAGTAAAAAATGATTAATTTTTCAGTGATTTTGTAAAATCCCTGGTCTTATTTTCAGTGATTTTGTAAAATCCCTGGTCTTAAAAAAGGATTTTACAAACCCACTGACCAATTTAGTGATTTTACAAAATCCCTGAATTTTCAGTGATTTTACAAGTTCCTGGTTTCACAAATTCAGTGTAACATAGGGAATAATACATGGCAAAATCCGTATCACATGCCGTATCATCCCGAGTTACCAATATCAGCACGAGGGCCTCTGGCCCGAGGGCTGATATTGGTCGAGGGATGATACGGCATGTGATACGGATTTTGCCATGTATTATACAGTTTATCATATGTTTAAACAGAGGACTACTAACCCGAAAAATACTGTCAAAAATTGAAATCGGTAAAAGAAAATGCATGTATTTTGTGAAGAGGAAAATTTCTAAATGGGCGGAAAGGACTAGAAGTTTTGGACTAAATCTAAAATGTAAAGGAAAAAAGTTAGCTAGATTTTTTTAACTGAGCCTCACAAAACAATTTCACCCCAAACAAGTCTGTTATCCCCCAAAAATTTTTTTTTGCCCCCCCCCAAAAAAAAAAAAATTTAACTCCCGAAAATTTTATTTAATAAAAAAAGTAAAATTGAAAAAAAAAAAAAAATTTTCGAAAAAGGGTATGTGATAAAGGGTAAGTCATGCGATAAAGGGTATGCGATAAAGGGTAAGCCATGCGATAAAGGGTATGCGATAAAGGGTATGACGTCATAGTGTGAATACGGAATGAACGTCATGTACTGTATCACATATTCAAAACGTCTGTATTTATTACTAAACATATGATAAAT
>MJUU01004011.1:9694-23184 GCA_002080025.1 Modiolus philippinarum | reverse complement strand
TTTTGCTTTAGTGACTTTTCATTTATTTTCTGCTTGAATGACTTTGTTAAACTTTTGCATTAGGCCCATTTCAAACATGTTTAATTGGTGAATACTACATAATTCATGGATAATTTTATAACTTGTCCAATATTTAATGTTTAACAGCTTTTAGTATGGTATTTTTTTTACTTTCCATTATTCAACAAAAGTTTATTGAACAATCATCTGTAAAGGTAATTCCTCATGATTCAGTGACCGGGAACTAATTTTTATGCCCGATTGACTTGGGCTATCTATTATGAAAAATTTGTCGGCGGGGCATCCGTGTCTTATAGACACATTCTCTAGTTTATAGTCTCATGTTCATTTATTCCATATCCTTTCGTAAAATATTGAAAGCTATAGAGATTAAACAATCAACATTAATCTGAAAGGTAGTATTTTGACACTTCTGTATTATTTGGTATTAATTGATTCATTAACCACATCTTAAGTATTCTCATACCAAATTTCTTTAAGAGCTATGACCACTTTCTCGTGAATTCATTTTCTTCAACATACCAATTTTCAAATGCATTAAATCCAAAACTATTTTAACAGGTGATCTGTTATATAAACTAACACAACAAAATCGATTCAAATGCATTTTCATTCTTCTATCACTAAACTTGCCATTTTCGTGCAACTTTGAAAGATTTTGACAATTTAAGTAGGTTTTAGTTAAAATTCGATGCATAGCACTTCAAAACAACTTCGAAGTGGAAGAAAACATTTCAGGTTTTAGCATCATGTATTCTATTTGACTTTTTTATGATCTGTTATGGAAAAAATTGAAAAAAGTGGGCATGTTTACCCTTATCCTATTTTTTCAAGTGGCCCCTAAATACAGAATTACAATGTAAACCCTACCATAGTTGACCTATTTATATTCAAAATTTATCAGAGAAATCTGTTTATACTTTTATATGATGTTTAAATAGCCTTAAAATACTCCTGGTGAAAAGATTAAGGAACATAAAATAAGTTTTTTTATGCCCAAGTGGTGCGTATCCCCTTACATTTGAATACCAGATACGGTAGTTACGTTTCTTGCTTGAAATTTTGAATAACGTAAGCTATATATGGCCCGTTGTTGTAATATATTTCAGAAACATATTTCTTTTTCAAGATGATATATCTAAATTTTTGTAAATTTTGTTGAAAACTAAGGAGTGTCTCCCTCAAGCACAACTCTGTGGCACTGCATTTAGATGATATTAATTTATTTGTTCTCTATCAGTTTTGAATAATTTTTCAGTTTATGACCTTCCAAATGTTTAACTTTTTTATCTGCAGTAAAGAGACATAAGTTGTCGAAATGACAGTTATTTCTTCACCTTTGGGACAAGGAGATGACTGAGATATCTCGGGCTTCTCCTTAAATAAGACAGCTTACTTCGAGACCATGAACATCATTACAAGTCTCTATCCCAGATGACAACAGATCTTTTCCTTTACAAGCTTAGATAGTTGTTTCCTCTACCGGATTTGACATCCTCAACACGACGGGTGTTTTATCAGAACTCCACCGGTGCACCTGATCTTATCCATGGTTTTATTGGGCCCGTGTTGTTCATCTTAGTATATTTGTGTGACTTAACTGTGTCATACTCACTTTATTTCTTTGTTTGTAAGTTTTTGTCCTGGGATTATTATTTTTAGATTGACGTTTCCGGTTCTCACTTTCTTTAAGGAACATTGATGTCGTAGGCATCATGGTGATCCAGACATCACATTATTTTTTTGTTGAATAGTGCTAACATAAACAAAAGGTTAAACAAAATATAAACAAAAGTTTGATGTAAAAAGTGGAAATTTCAGACACTCTTTGGAAGAGATTTTCATAGTAGACTCGGTAAAGCTTTCATAAGACATAAGATGGCAGACACGCTTGTTCAAGAGAAGGAGCGGACTTGTGACATGTAAAACGTCATATTTCGTCCACTTGAAAATTAACTAAATTTCTCGTATCAAACTATGTAAAATGTCTCCTTTACATTTTTTTTCTAACATTTCAGATATAAACAACTAATTTCTAAAATATTTTAAAACAGAATCGAATTCCTAAAGTTTAATTTCGAATGAAATAAGGACTGCGTTCCCCTATTTACCCATGCATTATATATTTATATGATGAAAAACAACCAAAGTAGGTATTTGTTCTACTTTGTTCAAGAAAAAAAAAGCAAAGGCACATTGACCCCTAATTTTGTTGCAGATTTGAATTTTGAAATAATGTGATCGTCAAAATTGTAAATATGCAGATTTGTTAAAAATCTATTCGGTGGAAATACATAGTCTCTAACATTGTTTCCAGTTTATTACGTATATTTCTCACATCGATATAGTTAAATTTTCACATTTTAAAGTTCGAGGTTTACACAGTTACTTTGAAATGTGAAAATTTAACTATCGAGGTGTGAGAAATTATCGTAATGAACCGGAAAACAATGTTAGAGATAGTTTCTCTAATTTCTACTCAATTTGTAAATTATAAAAGTCATAAAAATGCAAAAACCACTTCATTAACATCCGGTTGCACTATTTCTAGAAACTGGCACGAGACATTTACATGATTGAGCAATCGCCAACTGAGATCAAATGTTTTACACATGTTTATTATTATTTCGATAACCAATCTGTAAGGAGGTGTTTAAATTAGCTAGAAATTAGAGAAAATAATGTCTACATTCTGTAAGATTATGTTACATCTTTTTTTTTTGAAAATCTGCCTGTTGTTGTAATAAAAATGTTAGAATTACCCTAATAACATTTAGAGTTTTTGTGTTACACCATATAGCATTGTTTAACATTTAATTTTTGTATCCATTTTCAGCATCTTTTTTAGAATTTGGTTTCACAGGAGATTGCTATAAATTTAATTCTGAAATGAAAGTAATGTTGGGACTACTTGATATGCCAGTAGAAAAAATCAGGACACATCATATATCTGAAGATGAAGAAATGCCTGAAAACCTGTTACGATTCTGCAAGAAAATGCAAGAAATGAAAGTAACATGTGAAGAACTGACTCTTTTTAGAGGCATCCTCGTTTTATTTACAGGTAAACGAATAAAGCAAATTTAAATTCAAAGGTGCAACTTGCAATGAAATATAACTAAATGCAAATAACGATATTGTTTAATACCCCCCTCGCCATAGGAAATTTGAAAACACAGGGCTCAATCATTTAACTGTTAAACAAATAAAAAATATTTAAAAAGTGAAGGATGCTTTTGAAATCGAGGTCCACGCTCCTTGATTGGGTATGTTACTATTGTCTAATTATCAAGTGAAAAACGGCATCCATATAACAAAACAATACTGGCGTTATAATCCGGACCTTAACATAAATTATAATCTTATATTACTCATGCTAGAAATGTACAGTAAAACCTCGATACATTTTTAGATCACCTCGCTAGAGCCAGGATGATTTTTTGCGATCACTTTGCGTCCGTCGTCCGTGCGTTTGTCTGGCGAAAAGTTTTCCGTCACGGATATTTTCCTCTGAAACCACTGGGCGGATTAGAACCAAGGTTGGCCACCATAGCTCTTGAGTGTTTACCTTCGAAAAGTTTTTTTTTCAAGTTTGCGCAATATCGAATATGGTTGCCAGAGGGGAACATAGTTTTTAATCATTGGGCCAATGGGAAAACACATTCCAAAATCTTCTTCTCTGAAACTGCTTAGCCAATAATTGAAACAAAACTTGGCCAAAATAGTCCTTTGGTGGTCCCTGCAAAAATTTGTTTTTCATTTCCAACCTGTATCGAAGATATCCGCCAGTGGGGAACTTAGTTCTAACAATAGACTTTATGAGAAGACACAGTCAAAGATCTTATCCTCTGACACTGCTTAGTCATTTGGAACCAAATTTGGCCACAACAGTCCTTGGATGGTCCACTGCCACAGAGGTGATTTTCATGTCAGCCATATACAAGATGGCTGCCGACGGGAACACAATTTTAACTTTGGATCCTATGGAAAACACTTTCAAAGATCTTCCCCTCTGCACTGCTTAGTCAGTTGGAACCAAACTTTGCCATGATAGTTCTCAGTCGGTCCCATCCAAAACAATTGTGTTTTTTTTTTGTTTGCACAACATCCAAGATGACCGGCAGCTTGAAATACAATTTTAACATTGGACCCCATGGAAAACAAATTTAAAAAAATCTTTCCTGGAACTGCTAAGCCAATTAGAACTAAACTTGGCATCATTAGTCCTTGGGTAGTCCTCAAACAAAAAGACGGGTTTTCAGGTCCGCGTTATATCTAATATGGCTGTCAACGGGGAACATAGTTTTTACATAAGAACATATGGGGAACACATTTAAAGATATTTTCCTCTGAAACTACTGAACCAGTTGAAACAGAACATTGTCAACATATTATTTGGGTGGTCCCTTAAAAATTGTTTTTCATGTCTGCGTTATATCCAAAATGGCCTCCAGCTGAGAACATACTTTCAATATCAGACCCTATGAAAAACACATTCAAAGGTCTTCTGCTCTGGAACTTAACTTGACCACAATAGTCATTAAGAGGTGAAAAAACTGCTTTCAGGTCCACGCTCTATCAAATATGGCCGCCTTCGGGGAAAAGTTTTAACATGGGTATGGTGTCTCTCGTCTTGAAAAAAAGTGTGTTGTACGTCAACTGTCAATGGATTTATTATAAAGTTACAAGCCACGACATTTTGTTGAGCGTCTCAAATTAAACTTTGCATGCAAGCATAAAACAAGTAAACATGCATGTAACATTTTGTTTACAAATAAGAAACAAAGAAACATTCACGTTGCATTTTGTTTTCAAATATTTAACATGTGTAATAAGATGTACATTATATAACGCCTGATCATTAATATTATACACCCCGCTTTGCAGGAGGTATATAGTGTTCATGGTGTCTATCCGTCCGCCCGGCACCTCAATCGGTGTTCAGGGGCTCCGGCTACAGAGCTGCCGGGCGCGTCTCCATGTGGTGGATAGGGAAATGCCCTGTCTATGCGGGGTAGTCAGTTCATAATACGGAATTCCTGACCGCGAACCATTGCAGTCAAACTGTGTTGAGAACCGCCACGCTCCATGCAGTATAAAGACCCCTTCTATATTTCTCTAAAGAGACCAGACGCACTAGGTGTCGTATGGAAGGCTAAATTTCCTGTCCCTACCCATTTCTCCCATTTTCTAGTGGCAATCAAAAGTCGTTGCCTATGTTGTCCCTTCCACCTTTATTTTTTTCTTTACTTTCAATTTTTTAAATTAATTAGCTTGTTCTCGTCCTGATATAGCTGAAATATTGCTTATTGGACGTTAAGCTCTATTTAATCAATCAATCTATCTATCCATCCGTGCGTCTTTCTGAACCTAAAAGCTGGTATCCACTACTACCCCCAAACCACTGATTGGAATTTCATGAAACATATTCGGGAGCTTGATTACATATTGTAGATATACACTACGCTTTTTACTTTCCTAAATTCCTTTTTTCAAGATTTTTGACACATTTTGGACTTTGTCATTTTACCTCAATTCAAACCATATGGGGACCACATGGTATCCACTACTCCTCTTAAGCCACTGATTCCAGTTTTATGAAACCAACGCAGGAGCTTTTTAACATATTGTAGATGTGCACTATATATTTTGTTTTCCAATGATTCCTTTATTCAAGATTTTTGACATGTTTTGGGCTTTGTTATTTTAGCTCTTTTACCTCATAGAAAACCATATGGTAAATACCTGATATCCACTACTCCTCCTTCACTACTGATCAGTATCTTCTAGTTATATTAACAATGTATTCGATGGTGTAAATATAATCTCATGTAATAAACAAAGTTAAAATTCTTGTCGAACTGCGATAAAAGGTAAAACAATAAATATATACACATATCAAAACGTAAAAAAGATTAAAAAACAAGAAGACAGAGGTGGGGATTGGCCAAGATCATCGACATTGATATCTTCAAAGGGCCATAGAAGAGAAACATAATGGCTGAGTTGTGAAGAGTTACGTCACAAGTGGAATACAGGTAAAATAAATTTGACAGTTATTGTTTGGAGTTCATTATTTACAGGTAAAATAAATTTGACGTTCATTGTTTGGAGTAAAGCCCAATAGTTGAAGAAATCCATAATAACATCATGGATACCAACAGCCAGTCCCTCGCCATTCCTGATGAACATCGCCTAGTTAAATGTATACCTGACAACGTTCAGTTTAGTGATTCTGAAATTAGTCTTTTAGCCAGGGGTCTTGATTTCATTCCAACTACTCCTATGGCAGATTCATTTACGAGCCATACCGACATCCAAGCCTTCTTCCGTCGCATACTTCTCAAAGCATATTTCTTCAATAATGATGAAGAACCTGATGATATGTCAACAGAATCACCATCTATCTTCTCTAGGTATCAAACCAAACATTCCAAATTCACTCCTCAAGCTTCTCATTTTCCCTCCATTCATCAATATATTACCAAATGTAACAGTCAAATTCAAGCTTTAAAAACTTAAAGCCCTGAAAAAACACAACCTGAGCCAAGAAGAACAACAGGCTTTACGGAACCTTAAAGCTAGAAGTGACATTTTCATCAAACCAGCGGACAAGGAGGGGGGGGGGGAGGTTGTCGGTACCTGGGGAATGGACGAATATATCAGAGAGGGGATATCTCAGTTGTCAGATGAGCAGTTTTACAAGAAGCTGCCCGCTGACAACACGAGAGAAAACAACAGCACTACTCAGCTTCTTCATATCCCAGTCTATTGACACAGAAAACTTATCTTCGGAGGCAAGTTGTCTTGCTACCATAGACCCGAGAATATCTCGTTTTCATACGCTTCCGAAGATCCAAAAGGTGTGTAACCACGGAAGGCCCATTGTCTTCAACTGTTCTTGTCCGACTAAGAAAATATCTAGCTTTTTACATGAAATCTTCATGCCCATAGTGGAAAATCTGCCTTCGTACATTAAAGATACGAGCCATGCACTATCTTTTACTTGAGGATTTCAGATTTCAGGGCAACAATAGACTGATATTTACTATGGATATAACCGCTCTTTACACAAGCATTCCTAACAATGACGCACTTCTAGCGGTCAAGCATTTTCTCAATAGAAAACCCAATCCGTAAGCGTCCACAGACATTATTCTCAGACTCACAGAATTAGCTCTTACTCTCAATACGTTTCAATTCAATGATACTTTTTATTCTCAAATTGGTGGAGTTGCGATGGGAACGAAAATGGGCCCCAGCTTGGCTTGCATTTTTGTCGGTTTTTTGGAAGAAAAGATGTTCTCAGAGTTCACTGGACCATTTCTGGATTTATACAAAAGATTTATTGATGATGTATTTGGTGCTACCTCCAAAAGTCGACATGAACTGGAGACATTCATCCATTTTGTGTCGACTTATCATCCAGCTATCAAGTACACTTTCGACATCAGTGAGTCTTAACTCTCCTTTCTTGACATTTAATGTATGATTCATGAAAACGTACTATCGACATAAGTTTTTACAAACCTACCGATGCACACTCTTAGTTGGATTATTCTTCCTGTCATCCAACAAGTTGCAAAGACGCTATCCCTAAATCTCAATTCATGCGGCTCAGACGTATTTGCAGTGATGACAAGGACTTCGAATCACAGTGTGCCCTGATGTGTCTGAATTCTCCATTAGGAGAGGATACCCAATGGAAGTGATTTCCATGGCTGTTGACTCTTGTTACTACAATTTCTCGCAGAAAGGCAATGACAAAAAAGAAAAAAGAAAACAGCGAAAGAATACCTTTAGTTCTAACTTACCATCCTCACAATGTCGCTATACAAAAAATATTGGTACAGAATTTCAAAAAAAAAAAAATTATACAAGAAGATCCACTGATGACTGAAATATTTCCATCTTTGCCAATTACAGCCTATCGCAAAGGAAAAGTTTGAGAGATCACTTAGTGTCCAGCAAAATCAAGACCGTCCAGACCGGTAACAATAAGTCATATAGGGGGACACGACCTTGTGGTCGCAAGATCTGTCGAACTTGTCCCTTCACTATGGAAACGGAATTCATCAAGGGTCCTGATGGTTCTTACAAAATCAGTTCTGGTTGTACCTGTATAACCAAGAATGTGATATATGCTATAGTATGTAGACGGTGTCACAAAATAAATGTTGGTGAGACCTGCCGCAGACTGGGTCATCGCTTTGCTGAGAATCTTCGATCCGTAACAGCTCACAAAGACACACCCGTCGGTAACCATTTCAGGTTTCGCCATCATTCTATGGAAGAAATGAGCGTGACAGTCCCTATCAGGTTGACAGTTCACGAGAACAGCGACAAAAGTGAAAACAACAGATTATATTCACTCTGGGTACCAAAAACCCCAAAAGTATAAATATAAAAACTAGTGTTTAATGTACAAAACTTAGACTGGTATCTTCAATTTTATTTAATTTTACACAATATTTGTTATTTCAATACCTTTTTGGATATATAATGTCTAATGATTAATTTTTGTGTCGAGTTGAGGGCTGAATTTCCTGCCCCGACCTATTTTGATTTCTTCAACTATTGGGCTTTACTCCAAACAATGAACGTCAATATGAAAAAGAAAGGAAATGGGGTAAATGTCAAGGAGACAACATCCCATATCCAGGTTAAGACGACCCAAAACAAAGCATCTAGGGGTCACCGTACGGTCTTCAACACAATGAGGAACCTCACACCATATAGCAAGCCCTAAATGGCCCCAAAAGGGTAAAAAAGTGGATAAATCAATGGAAACAAACAACATCCAATAAATTTATTTTACCTGTAAACAATGAACTCCAAACAATAACTGTCAAATTCATTTTACCTGTATTCCACTTGTGACGTAACACTTCACATCTCAGCAATTTTGTTTCTCTTCTATGGCCCTTTGAAGACGTCAATGTCGACGATCTTGGCCAATCCCCACCTCTGTCTTATTGTTTTTAATCTTTTTTACGTTTTGATATGTGTATATATTTATTGGTTTACCTTTTATCGCAGTTCGACAAGAATTCTAACTTGTTTGTTTATTTATGCTTACACGAACTGCCTCACAACACTCTCTATTTTAATCTCATGTAATGTCTCTAGAAATTTTAAGAAAGGCAAATATGTAAACTGACATTAGGGGCGAGTGCAAGTATATTAATGCCGTCTAAAGAATAACAGTGCCTACTACTGGAAATAATGAACATTCGTCGAGTATTTGCATGCTTGTTTTCATGTGTTTTATTTTTTACCATTACTACTGTTGTGCTATTTAAGAACTCAAGATTTTTAGCTCACCTGGCCAAAGGCCATGTGAGCTTTTGCCATCACTCGGCGTCCGTCGTCCGTCCATCCGTTCGTCCGTTAACTATTATTCAAAGATCTTCTCCTCTGAAACTGCTATGCCAATACTAACCAAACTTGGCCTGAATCATCACCAGGGTATGCTCTTTCAGGTTGGTGATTTTTATGTCCGTAGACCAAACAACATGGCCGCTGTAACTAAAAATAGAACATAGGGGTAAATTGCTGTTTTTTGCAAATTACTGGAAAACCGTTACCGATATCAAAAATCTGACACTCAGTAAAAATGATCAGCATGATGAGATCTACCCGCCCTGCAGTTTTGAAGAATATCCGATAACCCATCTTGGAGTTATTGTCCCTTTTCCATAAAATTTTCGTTTTTTTTGTTACTTTTAGTCTTATATATTGAAAATGGTAGAAAATAGAAGTGAAGTTTTATTACAAAAATAATCAGCATAGTAAGATCTACACTTCCTGCAAGTTTGAAGAAAATCTGACGACCCACATAGGAGTTATGGCCCCTTTTTCTTTGAATTTTCACGATTTTATAACATTTTTACTTTTATTTCAAAAACTGTTTGAGATGGAGGTTAAATGTATATTACAAAAGTGTTCAGCTTTTCCAGGACTACAATTTCTACATTTGTCCAGCAGATTAGCATCTCATCCAAGATGGCCCCCACTAGGGGACATAGTTTAACATAGGATCCTATGGGAAATACATTCAAAGATCTTCTCCTCTGAAACCACTCAGCCAATGTGGATCAAATTTTGTCACAATAGTTCTCAGGTGGTCCCCTTTAAAGTTTGTGATTTTTGTGGTTGTACCTCATCCAAGATGGCCGCCAGCGGGGAACATAGTTTAACATAGGGACCCTATGGGAAATAAATTCAAAGGTCTTTTCTCCTGAAACCATTTTAAGCCAATAGGAACCAAACTTGGATACAATTGTCCTTGGCTGGTCCCCTTTAAAGTTTGTAATTTTTATGTTCATACCTCATCCAAGATGGTCGTCAGAACAGGACATAGTTTAACATAGGACCCTATTGGAAATGTATTCAAAGATCTTCTTCTCTGAAACTGTTGAGCCAATTGGAATCAAACTTGATCACAATAGTCTTTAGGTGGTCCCCGTGAAAGTTTGTGATTTTTATGTTCATACCTCATTGAAGGTGGCTGCCAGCAGAGAACATAGTTTAACATAGGGCCCTATGGGAAATGCATCCAAAGATTTTCTCCTCTGAAACTACCAAGCCAAATTCAACCAAACTTGGTAACAATAGTCCTTGGCTTGTCCCCTTCAAAGTTTGTGATTGTGACGTTCGTACCTCATCCAAGATGGCCGCCAGCGTGAAACATAGTTTAATATAGGGATCCTTTGGGAAATGCATTCACATGTCTTCTCCTCTGAACCTACTGAGCCAATTGGAACCAAGTTTGCTTACGATTGTCTTTGGGTGTTCCCTTTCAAAGTTTGTAATTTTTATGTTTGTAACTCATACAAGATTGAAAATGTAACATCTGGTGAACTGATTTATAGTATGAATGGGTGGTCTCTTCGTGACAATGAATAAAACCAGTCACCAGGTGAGCGATACAGGCTCATGTGAGCCTCTAGTTACAAATTAAACATCCTTTACTTGGTTACAGACAGATGTGATCTTCAAAATCCTGATCAAGTTGAGAAAATACAGTTGACACTTGTGCAGTATTTAGAATATATAACACGACATTCTAAAAACCGATTATCGGCACTTTTATCTCAGTTGACAGCATTACGGAGTTTAAAACTAGAAGGTGTGCTCGATTGTCTACAAATGTCTCCTGTCATGAAGGAATATCCAGTTATCAATGAAGTCATTTCACCGATCTAACAGGACTTGATCAGTGTTCAGTTTTCTCAGGGATCTCCATGACAACGCTATTTATGTTAAAAGTTTAAATTGTTAAAGCCTTATGAATGTTGTAGACTGTTATAAAAATGCTTTTATTTACCGACAATCACTAGTTTTTGCAATATATTTATTATGTTTTTACGTGTTCTATGAGCTCCTTTTAAACGTCAAACATTAAAAATCTATTGTTTTTGCTATTGTTTTATATTCATTGTATCCCGGCTTTTATCGATATATAGTTTCGTTGTGTCCATCCGCCCGTCCGTCTTTTCGCCCGACCTTTATATCTGCAACGACTTTTAAAGCAATTAATGAAATTTGATTAGACTTTTAGAGAATCTTTATCATATGGTCTCATATTGATGCCATAGTGCATCTCCTATTCTTTATTTTTGATCTGACTTTCAATATTCATACATGGGCGTAGCCATGCATTGTCAGTAGGGGGCACTGGTATGGTATCAACAACTCCTCCTAAACAAATGAATGGATTTAAATAAAACTTTGATCCTATAGCCATACATGGTATCAGCAAGGCTTTGTCATTAGGAGTGTTGGTATGGTTTTCGCAGCCCTTCCTAAACCAATTAATGACATTGGATGAAACTTTTAGATAATTTTCTTGATCATTTGCTGCCATAATGCACGTCATATAAAAGATTTTTATCCATTTTTTTTGGGGGGGTCCCAATATCCATGCACGGACTAAGCCATTCATGTCATTAGGGGTACTGGTATGCTATCTGCAACTCCTCCTTAACCGATGCATGGTATATGATGATACTTTCAGAGAATCTGTATCACATGATATCATAGTGTAACGCCGTCCTATATTTTGATTTGACCAGTTTTTGGGGTTCCCATAGCCTTGAATGGATTGAGCCATGCATTGTTATTTGGTGTTCTGGTAAGGTATCTGCAACCCCTCCTAAACCAATAAATACAATCTGATGAAACTTTCAGAGAATCTTTATCATATGATGCCATTAATGCACATCTTATTTTAGATTTTGATCTGACCATTTTTAAGGTTTCCAAAACCCAGCCTTGGACTCAGTCAACCATATATCTTGTGTAGCCGAGTGGGGGTATCATTTAATGAGCTATGCTCACACCATTTCTTTTTTTTTTATTAAAACTGTTCGAAAAGAAAGTGAAAGCCTAACCATCATTCTAAAAGAGAATAACTAAAAAACATTCGCAACTTCGGAAATACAAAAATACAAAGACAACACAGAAAAGAAAAAGGAAACACACATGCAGGTGAAGAACACGGATCAATATAAAAACATGAGCGATATATATCAGGTACTTCGCTAGAGTAAGCATCTCCTGCTTCTTATTATACATCCACTGTGTTGTACGTTTCAAATCTGGTAAACAACAATTTTAAGCTTTTAAAGGAAAAGATATGTTATCATCTGGAAATGGGGGTTTTAACAAAATAGCCGAATAGAGTTGTCTAGAGCCGAAGTCCATTAGGCAAAAAGACAAATCAGGTGGAAACCACCGCAATGGTCCTGACTTGGTACAGGAATTTCAAAAGAAATGGTGGGTTCAACCGGCTTGGTGGTGCGCCAAACCTCTTCTTCAATCGCGGTAGTGTCCGGTAGCAACTCAACAGCAATTGCTATTGAAAGGTAGTAGACAGTTAAAAGAAATGATCACCCCAGAATTAAAGCAATATTCGAGCTGTATTTCTTCAATTTTTGGAAGTTCTAAAAACGCATTGTGTCGTATCCATTTGTCTAGAAAATGATATCAGATACCATATAATGCATGAAAACGCCAGGAATACTTTGTAATTTCGATTATTAAACTAATTTGGAAAATCCTGACCTAGATACTATATATATATAGTCAACATAAACAAACGTACCGTCAATCGGCACTCCTCGGCTGGGTGATATGTGTCTACACTTGACATTTGTGGTGTGGTTACAAGTTTATACACACTTTTTCGGACTATTTTGTTCCAATATGTGCGTAGTTTAAAAACATCCGAGACAAATGAGACAAAATTACTCCGGATTACAACTATTTTCATTTTCCCGTCTCCGACATTGGCTAACAGTTTACTATATGCCCCGACTGGGTTCTGATTTCAAAATAGCCAGTCTATTATGCATGCTAACGTAATGAAGACGAAGTAAAATCGGTTGAATTCCTGACCAGTGCAATGTACACATGGAGGTATTATTTATATCGATCATTTAGACTTCGAACAACTAAAGAACCCA
>MJUU01004006.1:75593-86541 GCA_002080025.1 Modiolus philippinarum | reverse complement strand
CCTTAGGGCAATTTTTGAAAAACTTTAACCTTGCCTTTAGAAGGTAGGCTTCTAGTGGTAGGGTGTTTATATTTGGTATGTAACTTCCTTATGATGAGAGCTTTCTAGTGTTACCATATTCGTAGACATTTTTACCTTGACCTTGCCCTGAGGGCAATTTTTGAAAAACTATAACCTTGCCTCTAGAAGGTAGGCTTTTAGTGGTAGGGTGTTTATATTTGGTATGTAACTTCCTTATGATGAGAGCTTTCTAGTGTTACCATATTTGTAGACATTTTGACTTTGACATTGCCCTGAGGGCAATTTTATAAAAACTTTAACCTTGCTTCTAGAATTAAGTTGATTAGTGGTAGGTTGTTATACGACCGCAAAAAAATTTGAGGTCGTATAATGGTATGGCGCTGTCGTTGTCGTCCGGCGTCGTCGTCTGTAGACACTTGTTTTTGGTCAATAACTTAAGTTCCAGTAGACCAATCCTTATGAAATTTTACCACAGTGTTCCTTGGCACAAAAGGAAAGCTGGGGTATGTTTTGGACATTTTGTTCCCTCCCGTTTTTAAAAAAGGGGCCGAAAGGGGCAAAATTGGGTGTTTTTACATATTTGGCTGTAGAATAGTTATTATTTATTGGATTTTGATGGGGTTTCTTTTGTTATGTTCCTAATTAAATTTCCTATCAGTAGTATGTCAACGGATTCTATGTGACATGTACCGTTCAGGAGATAAAAGGGGCCCAAAAGGGGTAATTTTCAAAGATTTTATTTTATTTATTTCAAGTCCGATTTTGATGCAGTTATTTGCAATGGATTCCTTTTGAAAATAAACAAAGAGATGCACCATCAGATTTTTGACAATTGGTTTCTTTTCCGAACTCTGAGGGGCCAAATGGGGACAAAATTGCAAATTTGCAGATTACCTAAAATTTTTATTTTTCATCGGATTTTGATGGGTTTTTTTTTTGGATTCCTCGATATAAGCTTTCAGTAGTATGCCAACAGATTTTGTGTAGCTCTTATCGTTTCGAAGCTACAAGGGGCCAAAGGGGCCAAAATTGCAATTTTTCAAAATATGTGCAATCTTTATTTTTCATCGGATTTCTATTGTAATTTCTTCTTCGGATTCCTGTTGATATAAGCTTTATGTATAATGTTGACATACCTCTTGCCATTTCCAATATATATAAGGAATCATTAGAGCTATTTTTTATTTTCCTTAGTTTGTATACAGTTTATTACTGGGTCAAGCTCTTAATTGTGTCCATTCAATTACTGTATCAAGCTTTTTATTGTGTCCTCATTCATTTTGAATTGCACTTGTTCAAAATTCAATGTTCGACATGCTGCGGTCGTATCATGCTGCGCTCGGCGTAGCCCTTTATTCATATTTTGTATGTGACTTTCTTGTGATGAGAGCTTTCTGGTGGTACCATATTTGTAGACATTTTGACCTTGACCTTGTCCTCAGAGCTATTTTTAGCTCGCCGGGACGAATATCCGGAGAGCTATTGTCATACCCCCGGTGTCAGCGTTGGCGTCGTCAGAAAAAAACTTTAACCTTGCTTGTGGAATGGAGACGTTAAAAGATGGGATTTTGATATATAGTATGTGGCTTCCTTGTGACGAGAGCTTTCTTGTGGAACCACATTTGTAGACATTTTGACCTTGACCTTGCCCCTAGGGCAATATATAAAAAACTTTAACCTTGCCTCTAGAAGGCAGGCTTTTAGTGGTAGGGTGTTCATATTTGGTATATGACTTGCGTATGATGAGAGCTTTCTAGCGGTATCATATTTGTAGACATTTTGACCTTGACCTTTCCCTGAGGGCAATTTTTGAAAAACTAAAACCTTGCCTCTAGAAGGTAGGCTTTTAGTGGTAGGGTGTTCATATTTGGTATGTAACTTCCTTATGATGACAGCTTTCTTGTGGTACCATACTTGTAGACATGTTGACCTTGACCTTGCCCTGAGGGCAATTTTTTAAAAACTTTATCTTTGCTTCTAGAAATAAGATGTTTAGTGGTAGGGTGTTCATATTTGTTATGTGACGTTCTTTTGATGAGAGCTTTCTAATGGTACCATATTTATAGACATTTTGACCTTGACCTTGCCCTGAGGGCAATTTTTTAAAAACTTTAATTTTGCTTCTAGAATTAAGTTGTTTAGTGATAGGGTGTTTATATTTCATATGTGACTTTCTTGTGAAGAAAGCTTTCTTTCGAATTTATTGTGCATTCCGTGGTTGTGCGGGATTGATAAATACACAACCCATCTTTCGGATGGGATGTAAACTCAGGTGCACGTGTTGGAAGAAACGCCACGCTTCCTGCACGTTAAAGAACCCTTGTAGCAAGCTCTTTTAGGGTGGTCCGTAGGTGATCGGCTACAAGGCTTAATTCCCCGCCCTTGACGATTTCACCCTACTTTTCCAGTGGCAGTCAGAATTTCCCGTCCCATGGCCCTTTCCATAACCCAAAGTGATTATTTATTAACAAACTTGTTCTCGTCTTGATATAGCTGAAATATTGCTGAGTAGACGTTAAACAATATTCAATCAATCGAATTTATTGTGCATTGAGGTTACTGGAATCCCCGGCGAGCTATGTTGTCTTCTGACAACTCTTGTTTAAAAATCTTTAACCTTGCTTCTAGAATTAAGTCATTTAGTGGTAGGGTGTTCATATTTGGTATGTAACTTCCTCCTGATAACGAGAGCTTTCTAGTGGTACCATTTTTGCTGACATTTTTACCTTGACCTTGCACTGAGGGCAGTTTTTAAAAAAACTAACCTTGCTTCTAGAACTCAATTATTTAGTGGTAGGGTGTTTATATTTGATATGTGACTTTCTTGTGATGAGAGCTTTCTGGTGGTACCTTTCTTCAACTTTTAAATTTATTGTGCATTGAGGCAGGGATGTAGATAACAACGGGGATTTGAAACGAAGTTCGAGATCAAAGGATACTACCCGTAGCGCGATAAAGCATGTCTGTCTCGGGTAGATATTAATACTAAACTCCGGAGACATGACGGATAAGTCATGACTTCCTGTAATGTGTATTAGCGATTGAAGTAGATATTGGTAGTTGTGATTTAATTATCGCCAAAGCTCGGATAACCTATCGATGTCAGTTTAAAGAGGAAAAGTCAAAAGACTAGATATTACTTCTCCATTTTATATTTAATTTGTATTTTTATAAAGCACAAATATTTACCATTTGGTGATTTTTTAGGAACAATTCCGAACCATTTTCGATTTTTCTTATCCGGAATTTTAGGAGAATAATTGGTACTTCTGAATGATTCAAATTTCTTTTAAATTATAAATACCACTTATTTGGAAAAAATATCATTGAAAGACAGAATATAGATCTAATGCTTGAGCTATATATGATTGTTATATATTGTTTTGCTTATTTAATATTATTTTTCAAAAATTTGGGTTTTGTTGTCACGTGTCATTATCAAATACGTCGATGGGGTCAGAGACATATAAAACACACGTATTTAAATGTCTCTGATGGGGTGTATATTTTTATAGTTTGTAAAATAAGTATTCAATGTAACCATATAAGAAAAAAAACATTCAAAGCTGAAAAAATATCCTACCTCTCGGTATGAATCTCCTATTTTATTGAAGTAATTTTCTATTTTATTTTTTGTAAACAAAATTTGCCTAAGATTTGCATTGTAGAGTTGAGAAGTCATTCATATTTTGTACCCCGTCTCAAATTTCTCGAATCAAAAATTAACTATTCCATTAATTCATTTTTTGAACACACATAATGAAAGGCGAAATATAATATTAGTGCTTGGTACCATTAATTAGGCCGAATTTTAATGAAGCTGGTTGCTACGATTTTTTAAAAATGGACATCTTTTAGAAATTTTGTTGGTCGGCCATATTGGTTTTGTTGAGGTCGAGGTTCTGCATATAGTAGTTATAAACAAAATAGTTCAATAAGTACGCGTATTTTTTTGTCATAAAGTTATAAACGAAATGTCAATAGAAATGTTTTGCCATTTTTTTTTAACTCTTTTGGTTATAAACACAAACATCAAGGCCTAAAAGTTAAGATACATAGCGATGTGTAAATCTTTCATTCGGAATACTTGTCGGCATCCTTGACTTCAATGAAAAATCTATACACTCGGAACAATTTCTCGCTTTTTCTGTTTAGGTTTATGGAAATAATATAATAAATGACAAATTTATTATCATATAGCTATACATTTCAAACCTGTGTTAATTAAAAAGTATCGGTATCAACACATATATGTATTTGCGGGGTGTCAATTATATCCATCACACCTATGTATTTTATCTACCTGAAATTACGTAATTTATGTGACAAGGACTTGACAAAATTGTTCAGATGAAATAGTCGTAAATTTAAGAAGGAACATTTCAATAATGACATCTCTAATGGTTGCTATATTATTTATATGCTAACTGGGTGGTGACATGTACATATGACGACGATATGTACAAACTAGCGACAAAAACCGAGAAGCAAGGACAAATTTTTGTGAAAAGACAGTGAAGCCCTTCAAGTTTTCCATGACATTTCCCAAGTTATCTTTTCGTATAGATTGTTTTGGTTGTGGAAAAAGCCATATAAAATTAAAGAAAAGCCATACATAAAGGAGCTCTTTTTATGACGTTTTATTTATTTTATTATGCTAGTAATAATAAAGTGATCGTTTTCTTTCGGTTTCTTAACATTTTCATTGCTTAACACTTTGTTTACCACTCGGCCACCCTCGACTGATTCCGGTAGCCAACACCAAAAAGGAAGACGGACGCAACCAACACACAGACGTTAAATGGGGGTACGGAATCGGCCGAGTTTACAATTTACTGTGCAATGTAAAATAAAATCGATAGCGGAAAGGACCAAATATTCGCATTACGCTATCAGTTATTAATTATCTTATGACACTACGGGGAGTGATTATCACATCGCCCGAGACAGAGATGCATGATAGATTTGTCTTTGAAGTATGCCGCGTTTCTATTCCCTCTTAGTTATAAAGTTCCCTGATTGAGGTCACTCTTATCCCCGGCGAGCTATGTTGTCTTCTGACAACTCTTGTTGGTCTGAAGCTTTAGTATAAGGAGTTGTACTGTGTCTCCCTTTTCATATCTGTCATTTATCTACTTCCTGTTTGCAGATAACTTTGATTTTATACTGAAAATTTTCGCTAAGGATTTCTCAGCTAGTGTATGCAGAAATGATCTGATACTTATGTGAAGTGCAGGGTATCTGTTTCAAAGCGAAGGATTGACCAACAATGTGAGGACACTTGTCAAAATTATTACTACACAGAATCAACATGATCAAGGTATCATCATGGTGCATAAAACTGCAAAGAAATTTCAATCATACACTGTAGGTGTTGCAAACACTCCAGCCCAACAATCGGGTGCAAAGACTGACATCACTCATTTTCCACCTGTTGTTTGTAACCAAAAACTTATTGCTACAAATTTTTTGATTGAAAATCTTTGTCATTACAAGTCAAACTTTTTTCTTCAAGAGGTTAAATGTGAAAATTCACAATGCAAATACGCTCCACAACACCTACAGCATACATTTGAAATTTCTTTAGTTTGATAAACTATGATGATACCTTCTTTCTGTGCAGAAATAATTTTGACATGACTCGACTCTGCCTTATCTTTATGAATGAAAATTTGCATTGTTGGTCAATCCTTCGCTTCGAAATGGAGACCCCGAATGGTCCGTTGGACACAGTGTCGGTGTTAAACTATGATCCCCTCTGGTGGCCATCTTTGATAAAAGGCAACACTAAAAAACCTTTGTTTCCGAGGTCATTGTTGGATTAAAGTTAAGCCTGGGGGACTAATTATGGATGCAAAGTGATGTCAAAAGCTCAAAATGGCTTTAGCCTTGAAAGTTGAAAATACACAATCCCAAATTCAACTGAAAAACTTCTGAAAATATGGCATAATGGGCAAATTGTTAGGAAATGGTCTAGGAGTGCCTCAATAATAATAATAAGCCTTACACCGAAGTTGTAAGGATAGACAAGTCAGCCTTTATCCCCAACCATTGTACCACCAATGTATCCCTGCAGATTTGAGTAAAATAAGCGAGAACTATACAGCAAATCTGAAACACCAAGGACAACCCCAACATTGGAAAAACAAAGACATAACATGAGTAGTACGGCACAGTCAAGAAACATGAAGACACAAATATACAACATGTACAAGGATACACAACATGGACCAGGTAGAGTAAGTATTTTCTGCTTCTTATAAGATACCCTTGGTGTTGAACATGTGTTGAAATCCAGGAGTAAAGTCAAATCCAGTATTAAGCTTTTAACAGGGAAAGTTATGTTGTCATCTGGGAAACAGATATCCATGGTTCATTCAGGTAACAAAATCCTGGAAGTCGTGGAATTTGTGAAATCGAAATCAAGGCCTGGAAAAGTCATGGATTTCACACATTGTGATAAAAGTCGTGGAATTTGGTTTCTACGGCAGAAGAAATAATTATATGAATTTTGTCATCAACTCGCATCTTTTTTTTTTAATGAATGCAAGGCTATTGAACAGAAATGGGTAATGGAAAACGGCCAAAAGGTAATGGAAAAGTTGTGGAAATATGAAATTTTCTAACAAAAAAGGTGTATGAGTCTTGGATATCCCACAGAGGTCCACAAGATAGTGATGTCGTCTGTAAAACTTCTGGAGTAATGACTTAAAGTTACTGGTAACATAACCTTGTTAGCTCACCTGGCCAAATACCATGTGAGCTTTTGCCATCTCTCTGCGTCTCTCCTTCCTGTAATTTTTATTATACCCCTGGCAAAAAAAGTTTTGGGGTATATAGGAACCGCCCTGTCCGTCCGTCTGTCTGTCCGTCCCTAACAAAGTCGTTTCCAGGCTATAACTTTTTTGTCTTTTGAGGTAGGCTTTTGATATTTTGCATGTAAGTAGATCACCTTGAGACGATGTGTCATGTACCATGATTGATAACCTTTGACATTGAACTTTGTCGTCAAGGTTAGATTATTGGTTTTATAAGGAAAAGTCGTGTCAGGGCTATAAATTTTTTATCCCCTGGCCCAACGGAGTTGGGGAGGGGATATAGTATCTCGCCCATCTGTCCATTCGTCCCACCTCAGGTTAAAGTTTGCGTCTAGGTTCATATCTGAGGAACTACATGAGGCATATCATTCATCTTTGGTCAGTGGATGCGTCTTGGAGAGTGATGCTGCTTCAGCTGATAATTGGGTCTCTCTGACCTACATTTTATGCTACGGTGACTCCGGTTCAAATTTGTGTTAAGGTTCATATCTGAGGAACTACATGTGGCATATCAATCATCTTTGGTCAGTGGATGCGTCTTGGAGAGTGATGCTGCCTCAGATGATAATTGGGTCACTGACCTACATTTTATGCTTCAGTGACTCGGGTTAAAGTTAGCGTTAAGGTTCATATCTGAGAAACTACATGTGGCACATCAATCATCTTTGGTCAGTGTATGCGTCTTTTAGAGAGATGCTGCTTCGGATGATAATTAAGTCACTCTGACCTACATTTTATGCTTCAATGACCTCGCCTAAAGTTTACGCTAAGGTTCATATCTGAGGAACTACATGTGGCATATTTATCATCTTTGGTCAGGAGATGCGTCTTGGAGAGTGATGCTGCTTCACATGATAATTTGGTCACTCTGACCTACATTTTATGCTTCAGTGACTCTGGTTAAAGTTTGCATTAAGGTTCATATCTGAGAAACTACATGTGGCACATCAATTATCTTTGGTCAGTGGATGTGTCTTGGAGAGTGATGATGCTTCATGTGATAATTGGATCACTCTGACCTACATTTTATGCTTCAATGACTTTGGTTAAAATTTGCATTAAGGGTTATGTCTGAGATGCTACATAAGTTACATCAATTATCTTCGGTCAATGGATGCATCTCGGAAAGTGAGGCAGCTTCAGATGATAATCGGGTCACTTTGACGTACATTTTACACGACTGGACATTACCTTAGACATTCATACATGTTTAGATTATATTAGGGTTTTTATTTCTTGATAGCGGGCGAGGGGATTAGCTGTCGTTTGCGACTGCTCCCACTTCTAGTTGTCTTTTGAGGTAGGCTTATGATATTTTGCATGTAGGTAGATCACCTTCAGACGATGTGTCATGTACCATGATTGATGACCTTTGACCTTGAACTTTGTTGTCAGGGTCAAATTATTGGTTTTATAAGGAAAAGTCGTGTCCGGGCTACAACTTTTTCTTCTTTTGAGGTAGGCTTTTGATATTTTGCATGTAGGTAGATCACCTGGAGACGATGTGTCATGTACCATGATTGATGACCTTCGACCTCGAACTTTGTCGTCAAGGTCAGATTATTGGTTTTATTAGGAAAAGTCGTGTCCTGGCTATGACTTTTGTCTTTTGAGGTAGGCTTTTGATATTTTGCATGTAGGTAGATCACCTTTAGACAATGTGTTATGTACCATAATTGATGACCTTTGACCTTGAACTTTTTTGTCTAGGTCAGGTTATTGGTTTTATAAGGAAAAGTCGTGCCCAGGCTATAACATTTTTTGTCTTTTGAGATAGGCTTTTGATATTTGCATGTAGGTAGATCACTTCAAGATGATGTGTTTTGATTGATGATCTTTGACCTTGAAATTTGTAATCAAGGTCAGATTATTGGTTTTGTAAGGAAAAGTTGTGTCTGGGCTATAACTTTTTTGTCCTTTGAGATAGGCTTTTTTGCATTTGGCATGTTGATAGATCACTTCAGGAATTATGATTGATGACCTTTGACCTCCTGTATTCTGTTTATTTCTTGGAGATTAAATTATTGTGTCCATACTTGTTTTGTGTCCACACTTGTACTGTGTCCATGCTTGTACTTTGTCCACACACACACTTAAATTTGTTCATCTTTGAATACTTTCTGAAAAAAGGGGAAAGGAACCTTGTCAGCGTATGTTATCCTAAACGTCTGCCTGGATTTTGGTGAAATGTTACACAGTTGTAGTACACCATCTCAAGATGTGCATAAAGTAATATGGTTGCTGTCTGAAACTTTAAAAGGGAGATAATTCGTCTTTGAATATTTTTTTTTGAAAAAAGGGGGACTAACCTTGTCAGCGCCTGTTCTCCTAAACGGCTACTTGAATTTTGGTGAAATATTACACATTTGTAGTACACCACCTGAAGATGTGTATGAAGTAATATGGTTGCTGTCTGAAATTTAAAAGTGGAGATAATTTGTCTTTGAATATTTTCTAGAAAAAGGGGGGAACTTTGTCAGCACATGTTCTCCTAAACAACTGCTTGGATTTTGATGAAATGTTATACCGTTGTAGTATACCACCTGTACATGTGCATGAAGTAATATGGTTGCTGTCCGAAATTTTTAAGAGGAGATAATTTGTCTTTTAATATTTTAGAAAAAAGGTATATCATTGCATCTAAACTTGTATTGTGTCCAGATTTGTACTGTATCTACAACTGTATTGTGTCCACACACCATTATATTTACACTTGCCATATTGATTCAGGGTTCAATTAGTGGGGGGTATTAGTGGATGTCATTCGGCGACAGCTTTAGTTCAATGATCTTCAATGATCTTCTCCTCTGTAACTACAGGGCCAATCCTAACTAAACCTGGCCTGAATCATCACCAGGGTATGCAATTCTAAGTTTGTGACTATATCCATTGACTAAACAATGGCAAAGCATGTGAATACCACCAGAAAAATCATCAACCTCAATG
Organism: Modiolus philippinarum; assembly: GCA_002080025.1. Classification (NCBI taxonomy): domain Eukaryota; kingdom Metazoa; phylum Mollusca; class Bivalvia; order Mytilida; family Modiolidae; genus Modiolus; species Modiolus philippinarum. Next base: position 76,756 of record MJUU01004006.1, on the reverse strand, counting down.
GTCAACAAAATCATAAATTATATTTTTAAAAATTTTCTGGTTCAAGGCATTGTTCTGATCATTTTAAATTTCAAAGACTAATCATTTTTAAAAATTCAGCATGAAGGTTACAACAAAACTACTCAACAGAATTGCCATTAGCCGAAATCACAGAGCATGTACAAAACCATCAGAAAATTTGTCAAATGCATAGTTCCACAAATTGTATATTTTACGAATTCTCGGGTACAAAACATAGTTCAGATCTGTTTGAATTCTCACATAAGATGCATTTTGTTTTAACTCTCAGAAACCACTTTTTATCAACCATACATATTGAATGATTGGTTTTTAAACAAATTTTGATGCCAAATTTTGTAAAATAACAGAAATTCTCAAAAGAATTTTTTTCGAAATTCTATGGCAGTACATGTATATATATACATGAATGTCCTAATTTCCTTTAAACTATACGGGACAGCGAAATAGCAACTCTTGCAACTGAAGGCAGCAATGAGTGCAGAAAAAATACCAGTTAGCAGGAATGATAACTGGATTCCTGACCTATTGAATATAATTTATAAATGCTAACATACCTCCTAAAACAAATAAATGGCTACGCCAAGCGCAGCATGTCCACCACTGAAATTTGAACAAGTGTAAACTAAAATGAATGTGAACACAGTAATTTGCTGGACACAATAAGAACCTTGATAAATTAATTAACAGGATGCAAACTAGTGAAAATAAAAACTAGATGTTGTCGGAAACGACAGCTATCCCCGCACCCCCTGTTTGACACAGAAAACAGTTGTTATACACCCTGTGCATATTTTTTTCACTTTATTTTAAATCTACCTATTGATAGTCATATTGTTACTAAAAGAATTCTAGGATATATGGTTGCTGAGTAGAATTCCAAAAATTAGTGGTCTTTGAGACTTTCAGGAAATTTACCAAGATTGGAATTAATATTTTTGAAATCCAGTTGATGAAAATGTTTTTCCTAAACTAAATAAACAATTTAAGTATGGTTGCTAGGTCAAATTCCAAAAAATAAGTGGTCTTTGAGACTTTCAGGAAATTTACCAAAATTGGAATCAAATATTTTTTGAAATCCAATTGTGAAAATGTTCGTCCTAAACTACACAAACATTTTAAGTATGGTTGCTAGGTAGAATTCC
>MJUU01004006.1:24993-36719 GCA_002080025.1 Modiolus philippinarum | reverse complement strand
TTGGTATGCTGAACATTTTTGCAATTTCAAGTTGGCTTCTATCTGTTATGGTTTTCCTAATAAAAAATTAAAAATATTAAAATTTTGAAAATTTTACGGAAAAGGGGCAATAACTCCAACATGGGTCATCGGATTTTCTTCAAAATTGCAGGGCGGGTAGATCTTGTCATTCTGATCATTTTTACCCCGTCAGATTTTTGATATCTGCTACGGTTTTTGAGTTATTTGCCAAAAACAGCAATCTACCCCTACGTTCCATTTTTAGTAACAGCGGCCATGTTGTTTGGTCCTCGGACTAACCGAACACATTTTTTAAACTACATACCCTGGTGATGATCCAGGCCAAGTTTGGTTTCATTTGGCCCAGTAGTTTCAGAGGAGAAGATTTTTGAAGAAAAGTTTACGACGGACGGACGGACGGACGACGGACGACGGACGCCAAGTGATGGCAAAAGCTCACCCTGGCTTTAGCCAGGTGAGCTAAAAATCAAATAAATGTAAGTCTGACTTTAACCAAAATTTGTATTTATCAATATAAATCCTATATAAAACTAGAAATATTATATCCCCGCTCCCCTGTTTAATTCCAGAAAGAAAAAAAATCTTATCAAATTTTAAAATAGCTGGTGAACAATGGCAGTATTTGTATGGAATATTCTGTGAAAGTTTCAGAGAATTTCATGCAGTAATTGTGGTCTAGGAGGAGTTGTAGCCACAAAGGAGGTATCATTACTATCATATCGATGAATAAAGAACGAATGGACAGACTGACAGAACCCATGATCACTATATACCTCCCGCTATAGCTGGGGGTATAATTATCCTCTGATTATTTCTTGATTCTATAGTGATAAATTAGTCAATCAGAGCACCAATGCCAAATTTGAACTAAAACAAATGATTTAAACAACTGTTGATAATTTAAAATAATATATGAAATAAAGAAAGATTTGCTTATGAAAAAATTTAATGTTGGCTAATATAAACATCCATTTGTTTTGCTGATCTCTTTTATCAAATCTTTTTAGGGAAAACGTCAATGCAAATTTGAAATTCAAACTTCAGATAATATTCATTAAATCTTGATGTGCCAAAATTAGCCTGATCCAGATTGAACCAGGGATCCGGAAATTTTCGGAACCAATTTCGGTCATTTTTGGGAGGTCAGAACATGTGGATGAAATTTTTTACATCGTCTTTATCCCCCCTTTTTTCAATGTTCCTTATTTTAAGCTATGTTTTCAACGCAACATATGATTCTTGTCACGTATTCTGATGCCCGGGGTTATACTATCACTGCATTAGATTAATAATTCATGTTTATTATCAGCAGTGATGTTCAAATGTCAAAATTGCAGTTGATATTCCCTTCGATGACAAAACGAAAGTAAACCAGAAATGACACATGTGTTGTATTTTCGAACAAAATCGGAAACGGCTGTTAAATGCAAACTTGTTAAAATTGGAAAAGCTATTCGAGGCACTAACGGAATTCAGTGGGATCAATTTTAATTTTTATTTACTGCAATGTTAGGGTTTTATCGATCTTCGCCATAAGGTTTATGAACACGCATGCGCGATCGGAAAGTAAGTAGAAACCAAAATACCGGTCGTTATTAAGTTGAAATTAAAAAGAAAATGTCGCGGTTCAAGTAAAATCCTCTACTTCAAGCGCTTCCTTTGCCAATATTTACCCCCTGGGTATTTACCACCCCTTGTTATTGTCATCAAAAGGGTAATTAATTCGTAATTGGCAATCAACAAAGGTGTTACCTGTCCTAATCACGTGCTGTTAATCCGATTAAAGGTGATGACATGTTTATTTAATAATTACCTGGTGACATGTTACATCAAATTTAATTAACAGTTTGGTGATTAAAGTCAAATTCTTTATGCATTGTCTTGTAGAATGTCCGATTTTTTTACATACAATTTTTTTGAGTGTCCGAAAAGTTGAAATTCATTTCGGTCAAAAATTGAAAATTTTGGTCATATATATATATACACTATGGCTCGAACTGGGATAACTCAACAACATGGATGTCTCAAATCCTTTTTTTGGTCCCTTTGTTCAAAATTCAACATAGATCGACCTCGATGGCTCGAACATTCCTATGAACACTCCTATATCTCAAACTGTTTTCATTGGTCCCTTGGGTGTTGGAGCCATCGAAGTTCGACTGTATATGGAAATTTTGTAATAATTTTACCTCTTTTATCTCAGTTCCAAGGGAGCCTCCTGACATGGTTGGTTGTGGACCTGGACTAACACTCTGCTGGATGTGCGGGTTTGGACTCCATGATCTAGCATTCATCACTGGTGAAGTATTATGCATCTGATAAGGATTGGTCTGTTCTCTGTTTACTGTGCTACCAGGGGGAGTAACTCCAATCTGATTCATTTTCACAATAGGCTGACCAATCGGATTAGGAGACTGGGTGTTCCCTACAACTGGGACTTGTAACTGACCCTGGAATGTACCTGTACAATAGATTGTATATTTCAGCAAAATTTGTTACTGTTAAATAACATAACATAACATAGATTTATTAAACTAATCAAAGTGCCCAGATGCTGAGCAGAATAATAGGGTCTGTAAGTCTAGTCAAATTTTTGGACTTCCGGGTACACTAATTTGTACCCGGAGGCTGCATTTTTAGCAGAAAAATATGACGTTTCAAGCAAAAAATAAGGACGTCATAATCCCACAACGTCATATTTTGGCGGGAAACGTTTTCAAATTTGAATTTAATCATAATTTGCCGGAGTCACATGAGAAGACTTACACACCCTGATTACAGTGGAATACAGTACAATACAAAGACAATGATTAAACATGATTATGATTATTTTGATTGAAATACAAATACAAATATTTATAAAAGAAACACATAAATCAAGGCAATCACTGCAATTACTATGACAACATGATACTCTATTGTTTTTGATTGAAATACAAATACAAATATTTATAAAAGAAACACATAAATCAAGGCAATCACTGCAATTACTATGACAACATAATACTCTATTGATATAAAACATATTTTTTAGGGCACTGAAGCTTCTTTATTTGAGTGGTCAGGATTTGCGCACTCTCAAGACCAAATACAGTATTAACAATTATTGTCATTCTTGATCTTTGGTTGGTCTCAATTTGAAAATATCCTCAAGGAAGGCAGTGTTAGGACCTTCTTTGTTTTCTGAAGATATATAACTCATAAACTTCAGTCACTTAAACAAAACAAATGACTGCCTGAAAAAGCTAAAGAAGTTTCTGATATTCAAGTTTTGATCTATATTAACTTCAACTGTAAGATGTGAAAACAGAGTTTTTAATAAACTATATTTGTTTGAGCTATACAAGTTTGAAATTTGTAGCAAAATTCTACAAGTAATAAAACTACACAACCAAAAAAATAATGGTCAGACCCTATGTATATAATTCAATTTTCACTGCTATAACTGTCAACGTCTCTTAAATATGACTCATATATCATTTATCTATAAAATTTTGGTACATGTAATAGGGTCTGTAAGTCTCGTTCAATTTTAGAACTTCCAGGTATATAATTTGTACCTGGAAGTTGCATTTCTAACAAAAACATATGACATTTCAAGCAAAACCCTTATACGTCATAATCTTGCAACTTCATATTTTGGAGGGAAACTTTTTCAAATTGCAATTTTATCGTGATTTCTCGGCATCACATGACAAGACTGACAGACCCTATTAAGATTTTCCTCAACTTACCAGGATTAGCTACCCATTCCTGTAGTGCTTTCTGTAATCTCCGTACATGTAAAGGTTTACTTGCCATTCCAACCAAAGCCATAATTTCTAAAAACTCCTCCTCTCCAGCCTCACATAGCTGTTGTACATCATCACCACCTAACCAATTAGAAAAATATATAACATGATTATAATTCCTTCAATAACAGATGAAATAATCAAATTTGAGACTCTTGAGACTCATCTGAGCCTGTATTGCCCTTCAATGAATATTTCGATTTACACACCTTTAACCATGAAAAAGGAAGGAAATGGGGTAAATGTCAAGGAGACAACATCTTAACTGTTAACTGGTCTGTACATGTATATTATTTACCTTGGTCTGAAGTTTTACTACAAAATTTTGAAGATATTTACCAAATACAATTTTATTTTACCAATTAATATTTTTTATTTCAAAATGCCGGCCATAACTCTAGAAACAGTTGATCCTCTTTACCAAACATGGCTAGAGTTTTGTGATAAAATCATTTCTGTTTGAACACCATATTTTCGTCCACAAGTTGATGGGATTGACAGATTGATGAATGTGCATCACTAAGGGTATCCTATAAAACCCCATCACATCGTAAAGTTATATTTAATCAGAGAAAAGATTTCAGTGCTTTATAGTTACTTCTAAATATCTGTGTTACCTTCTTATGATACATGTACCTAGTATTTTGTGAATTACAGATATAGGCTGTTGGAAAAATTTGTTATTATTTTCGTTCAAAAAGAAATGAAAAAAATCCCCATGCAACAAAGAGTGTACATGGTGATCTCCAACACAACTGAGAAGTCAATGCATCATTCCGAAGATTCATTGGGGTATATGTATGAAAGTGTTGACCAAAGCTCATTTTTCATGAATCTCAGTAGCACTTCATGTTGAAAATGTGCGCCTGGCCCTGGTGAACACTTTCATAATCTTCAAAATAATGCATTTAATTCTTAAAATTATATTTTAAACCTAAATATTTAAAATGAAAGTAAATCATAAACACTGGGATTCTATTTTTACAAACTCATCAGCCACGAGGCGGTCATGTGGGAAAATGTGTTTCGTGGGAATTGCAACTGCACATTGATACGCCATATGATCGATGTTCACCTAACAAATTGAGGGATATTAAATGAATTTGCATGAAATGTCATTATTTAACTTTGAAAACTGTTTTTGATTTGGCTTATAGTTGTTTCCAATTGTACATGTATAGTCAAGCTTCTATAGCTCTAACACCCAAGAAAGCTGGAGGGACGCCCGAGGTCGAACTATGTTCAACTTGAACAAAAGGACCCAAAATTGGGTTCAAGACATCCATGGTGTTTGAGTTATTGCAGTTCAAGCCATCTCTACTGTAGTTTGATTCTTGTATGTACATGTAACTGGACTGAAATAATTTAACAGTTTAATTCATATATATATATAAAAGAAAATGTGTCCATGGGACACGGATGCGCCTACCATACAGATATCAGCAAACAGGAAGTAGATGAGTGATCTGACAGACCTGAAAAGGGGGGACACGGTAAAACTCATCATACTTAAGCTTCATACCAAATATCAAATCATTCCTGCATACACAAGCTGAGAAATCCTTGACAAAAGTTTCGGACGTACGATCGGACGAACGGACAGACGGATGGATGGACGTACGGACAAGGGTAAAACTTAATGCCCCCGTCGCCTATTTTTTAATTAAATTTTTTGCCTAATTTTGTGACCTATGACCAATGGGTAAATTTCTGTCAGTCATTAAATACTGTGGAAGTACTTTTATTCGTGGACATCAATTTTCACTGTTTCAGAAATATCACTATCTAATGGGCTCTTAAATTCATTGTTTCTAATTCTAAGCATTTAAACGTTAGGGAAAAATGCATTTCGTTGGGAACTTCACGGTTTTAGCAAACCACGAAATCCATGAAAATTAGAACCCATGAACAACAGTACTTTCACAGCAAGTAATCCAGACTTGGTTGACACCCCCATATATTACAGATTCTTAATCAATTTGAAATAATAAATAACACCTCGTTAGTTCCTCTGGAAAAAATTTTGGAAGGAACAAGTTCTTTTGACAAGGTGTCGAATAGGGCATACAACTCCTGGATATATTTTAAATGGTGATCGAAGACCGACCTGAGTGTATTCCGTGTTATTGTGCTTACACAATATGACATGTTTTACTTGACTGTGTCGATGTTGCCCACACACATCACACATTTTATACAGCTGATTTACTATTTACAAACGTAGCTGGCAACAAAGTAATTCAATTTTTAAAAGCTGTTAATTTGTATAGTAAAATATAAGTATATTATCCAATTTAAGATTTCATCAAATTTGATCTATTTACCTTAAATTGTCTATTATATGATTTTATCTTTTATAAATCTTTTTTATCTGTACATAGCAATATGTTTTAAGTGACCTTTTTAACTGTATATTTATTACTATATTATAAACAGTTCACACTACGATATAGCTGAAATATTGCTGAAGTTGGCGTTAAGCAACAATCAATCATTATTTGATATCTTCATTTCAATGCCAGACTCAACAGTCCCACAAAAACAAATAATGATTATCCTTTACTTTGAGTAACATAATCTCTTGGTGTCCTAATATTATAACATAAAATTTATAAGATATTTTGGTACAAAAAGAAATAAATATATGTACCTTATCCTACATATATTCATGGTCCGCTGAACTTTTACAAAAAAAAGCTTGTTTAATAAAAAAAAAAAAGCTGAATAAAGTTTTTTTAAAAAAAGAGTTATTGACTTGTGTAAGATATAACAAAAAATAAAACCGGTAACAGCTGAGAGATTTACCACTAAAACTTGGGATAGTAATAATTAATATACTGTCTACTGGTCTAGACTGCTCGATAAATAAAAAAAAATACATGTCTTTATGACACACATTACATGAACTTGGGGCTCAGATGCTCAGCATGGATCATGCAATTACAAATTTCTTCTATAAATAAATAACTTATGAGCCAATTGCAGGGTTTCAACTATTTTGATCCAGGCTTTTGATGCTTCCTAATTCAAGGATTTTCCAGGACTTTTCAAGAACATTCTAGTCATTTTCAAGGACCAAAATATTTGACAAAATTCTGGCCTGTAATACTCATTTTCCAGGGTTTTCAAGGATATTTCCAAATATTTTAAAATTCAAATTAAGCCCTTGAAGTTCAAAATGAAATTCAAGGGTTTTTCCAGTTTTCCAGGATGTTTGGCAACCTTGCAATTAGAGACATTACCAAACAAGAATACTACTATACTGTACATGAAATTGCAATATTTTCAAACATTCAGGGATGTTCCAGAATTAAATGTGTTGGGATACAAAAAGTATCTACCGAGGCTGATGTTCAAACTTGACCAAGGTAATAGTGGTATAAACATTTGGTATAAATTTCATGAGAATCTGTCAAAATTTGTAGGCTTGAAAGTGCTTACAAGGTCAATATTTGGTCAACAGAGTCATTATTTTGGTCAAAGACACATAACTACGTTAAAAAAGTATTGACCGAGGCTGATTTAAGAACTTGCCAAAGGTATTTATGGTATAACCATTTGGTATAATTTCATGAAAATCCATCAATATTTGTAGGCATGAGAGTGCTTACAAGGTCAATTTTCGGACAAAAAGGAGCCATTATTATTATTTTGGTCCAAGTCCCATAACTCCATTAAAAAGTATCGTCCAAGGCTGATTTTCGAACTTGACCAAGGTTTTAGTGATATAAACATTTGGTATAAATTTCATGAAAATCTGTCAAAATTTGTAGCAATGAGAGCCCTTAAAACAAAGTGTGACAGACACACGCACTTACAGACACATGAACACACAGACATACGGACGCCTGGCATTTCTATGTCCCCACTCCGTGTTTGGCAGGGGGACAAAAAAAACTCTAAGACAGGGACAAACTATTGCTGCTTTTAGACAAACATTTTCGATACACATTCTATATGTAAAAGGTATTACACAATGTTACAAATAAGACCAGAGGCTCCCAGGAGCCTGTATCGCTCACCCACTGATATGCTGAACATTTTTTACCTCTATCTGTTATAGTTTTTCAAATAAAAGATAAAAATAATTAAAATTTTGAAAATTTTACGGAAAAATGCAATAACTCCAAGACGGACATTTGTATTTTCTTCAAAATTGAAGGGAGGGGTAGATCTATCCATGCTGATCATTTTTACTTCTGTCAGATTTTTTATATCTGTAACGGTTTTCCAGTTATTTCCAAAATACAGCAATTTACCCCTATGTTCTATTTTTAGTAACAGCAGCCATGTTGTTTGATCTTCTGACTAATCGAACACAATTTTGAAACTGCATATGGCAAGGGGGCGAAGTTTCATTTCAAGATGGCGGACATAGTGTAATTGAGTAAAAATAAAGGTTACAAATACTGAAAAACAACCATTAATCGAAAAATCACGTTTATCTGTGCAATTGATCTTCATATTTCGAAGATGCTGAATAGAAATTTAAACAAGAGCTGTCGCCGAATGGCAGCCAAATATACCCCCCCCTCATTGGGCCCTGGATCCATATGGTAAGTGCAAATTTAAGTTGGTGTGGACAATATACAGGTGTGGACACAGTACACATGTGGAAACAATACAAGTATGGATATAATGATATAATATGAAATAATATGAAATTCACCTTTTTTTAGCCTATTTGACATTTTACACAAAAATCATAAGCATTAGAGAAATTTCATTACAACACTTTGAAAACAACTTTTCAAGAGGATTACAATGAAAAAAGTGTGCCTCACTAACAGTTTGACTTCACAATATCTATGCCTAAATTTTTTTCCTGGATAAAAAAAAAGATAATTGCAGGAGAAATTAACGAAAGTCAAAGTCGAATATCCCCCTTCCTGATTTCAAACAATAATCATATTCCTTCATGCACATCTACATAAAGTGTTCTTCATTTGTGTAATGTTTCATCAAAATCATTCAAGTGGTTTAAGAGGAGTTGCGCTTACGAGGTGTCCTTCCTTTGTGTAAAATTTCATTAAAATCCTTCTAGTGGTTTAAGAGAAGTTGTGCTTACGAGGTAACCCATACATAGGGAAAAAACGAAAAGTCAAAGTCGAATTATCTCCCCTTCCTAGTTTCAGAAATTATTTTATTCCTTCATGCACATCTCCATATAGTGTCCTTCTTTTGTGTAAAGTTTCATCAAAATCCTTCAGGTGGTTTAAGAGGAGTCGCACTTACGAGGTAACCCATAAAGAACACATACATAGGGAATCAATGAAAAGTCAAAGTCGAAATTATCTCCCCTTCCTGGTTTCGGACAATAATTATATTCCTTCATGCACATCTCCATATAGTGTCCTTCCTTTGTGTAAAATTTCATTAAAATCCTTCTAGTGGTTTAAGAGAAGTTGTGCTTACGAGGTAACCCATACATAGGGAAAAAACGAAAAGTCAAAGTCGAATTATCTCCCCTTCCTAGTTTCAGACAATTATTTTATTCCTTCATGCACATCTCCATATAGTGTCCTTCTTTTCTGTAAAGTTTCATCAAAATCCTTCAGGTGGTTTAAGAGGAGTTGCACTTACGAGGTAACCCATAAAGAACACATACATAGGGAATCAATGAAAAGTCAAAGTCGAATTATCTCCCCTTTCTGGTTTTGGACAATAATTATATTCCTTCATGCACATCTCCATATAGTGTCCTTCCTTTGTGTGTAAAGTTTCATTGAAATCCTTCAAGTGGTTTAAGAGGAGTTGCGCCTACGAGGTAACCCATACATAGGAAATCAACGAAAAGTCAAAGTCGAATTATCTCCCCTTCCTGGTTTCGGACAATAATTATATTCCTTCATGCACATCTCCATATAGTGTCCTTCCTTTGTGTAAAGTTTCATCAAAATCCTTTAAGTGGTTTAAGGGAGTTGCGCTAATGAGAAGTGTGGACAGACGGACGGACAGACAGACAGACAGACAGACAGGGTGATTCCTATATACCCCCCCAAACTTTGTTTGCGGGGGGTATAAATATTATTGTTAATCCAAACTTTGCTAGGGTNACACGGTTTCCGAGGAGTTGCGTCCACAAGAAAGTGTGACAGACAGACGGACGGACGGACGGACGGACACACGGACGCAGACCATTACTATGTCCCACCGTCGCGGTGCGGCGGGGGACAAAAATATCAATGACATTGCATATTTTAGGGCTAAAAAAAAATTGATATCATTGGACACTATACTGCTGTTGAAAATTGTGGCATCTCCCTCGGCACTGCAGTTTTCACCAAAATAAATGCAAGTATAGTCATAGCCAGTATTGCTGTCGCCATTTTGAATGATAGCTGGTTCACTTTTTTTGTGGTCAAAATACGGAATATGCCGTTAGTCGTTCGCCTATAGGTGCCAAACAAGTTGGACCAAAGAGTGGAAAGTTTTTAACACGGTTGGAAACTATTTTACAATTAAACAGTCTCCCATGGAAATAATCTCATATTAAATAGTATCCACCGGAAAGAATTTAACCCGGATAGTATTATTGCCTTACACATACCCTAGTGATGATTCAGGCCTAGTTTGGTTACAAGTGGCAAAGCAGTTTCAGAGGAGAAGATTTTTGAAATTGTTGACGGACGGTCGACGGATGCTAAGTGTTGGCTAAAGCTCACTTGGCCTTTTAGGCCAGGTGAGCTAATAAGAGAAAAGCAAATAACTGTTAAATACAACTACCTGTACGTGAATGCATCATAAGTTTGGCATAAGGGGCCATATTTGTTGCTTGATCAATATGATATGAGCAAAGTTTATAAAAACTAAAAACTTTCCATACATTATTTCAGTATGTACTGTTTGGTTTAATTTGCTTCTGTAGTTTCAAAATGGGGTGATCAAAATGTGTCTTTCCAGTAAGGTCCAATGTTAAACTAGAGGTATGTTCTGTGCCGACAGACATTGTTTGTTGTCAGTTCAGAACTAAATGAGGAATCTAATAAGACGATACCCGAGTTCTGGTATTTAGATTCACCAGTTGTTGTTTGTAAGCCTTTCTTCACAAATATGTTCACCCCATCTGACATATTTACTTCAAAAACATAATTTCAAAACGTTTTATGAAGTGACATTTTCTATACTGTGACCTGACCTGTTAAAGTTCTGATAAATCCTGAAACAAGGTCTCAGATAAGGTCTATTATTAAAGACTTTCCACTCATGATTCTTGTATAGTTCGGTTCAATTTGCTTTTGTAGTTTCAAAGATAATCTTTTTAGTCTGTGCCAAAAACTTTATGATTCACTAGCCCACATGGGCTTGTAAGATCCAGTGTACTTCTAACTCAAACTCAATTTTACTATCCTTACATTCGATTGTATGCTAAAAAAAAATTTAACCAGCCCTCTGAGCTAGTAACTGGTAATTTTTACTAACCCAAGACCCGATTTTTCAAGGGATAGTGGCAAAGAACACAGACTGTCTTTTCCCTCAGTCCACTAGCTGTCAAACTATATTCTGCATACATTACCTTGGCTGATGAATGTGTCATAGTACTGTAATAGATTAGCTCTCTGTAAAACCCGGTACAGCTGCCATTCTGAAGTGTTCTTAGGCTGGGTTGTCGTCATTTCACCTTGGTAGAAATTGCTTTCTGTAAAAAAAGTCAAAAAGAAGTACATTATTACATATTTGTATTCATTGCCTCACTATCTAAACCATAGGGCTCTACATAAGGCTTGTCTGACATGTCCCTACAAGTCTAAATTGGAATTGGACAAGTAAAATAATCGCATATACAATTATACACATGCTTTATCATCAACACTTCCTGCTTATATAGCTTTCATAACAAGAAAGAATTGTATATCGATGGATATCAACTAGAGTTAAGTAATTTCAAAATATAATAAACGAGCCTTTGGCGAG
>MJUU01004006.1:2659-12743 GCA_002080025.1 Modiolus philippinarum | reverse complement strand
TAGCGCAACAAACCTGAAAATAGCTTACACGGTACAACTCATCTATATGAAGCTTGAGACTAAATATTAAATCATTTCCACTTATAGAAGCAGAGAAAACTTTGACGAAAATTTTCATTAGTAGTGGTATATATAACTAAGTATCAACATACCAATGTATCGGTAAACAGGAAGTAGCAGTGCAACAAACCTGAAAATAGCTTACACGGTACAACTCATTATCATGAAGCTCCAGACCAAATATGAAATCATTTTCACTTTTGGAAGAAGAGAAAACTTTGACGAAAAATTGTCATTAGTAGTGGTATATGAAACTAAGTATTAATGTATCGGCAAACAGGAAGTAGTAGCGCCACAAACATGAAAATATCTGACACTGTACAACTCATCATTTGGAAGCCTAATGCTAAATATCAAATCATTCCCACCTGTAGAAGCCGAGAAAACTTTGACAGTAAAAGTGTTACGGACGGACGGAATGACGGACGGACGGACACCACCATCACTATATACCCTCCGCTTTTACAAAGCGGGGGTATAATAATCTAACTTATCTACATAAAAATTATGGAGCTTAAAAGATGAAAATGAAGTTAAAACTAAAATATAACAATTTTAGTGGTGTACTATTAAAATGGCCCTATACTGTCTATGCGTGCAGGTTATATTCGTGTTGACATGTTTTATTTTGAAGAGGGATATAAAAGGACTGAAAAAAAATGGATTGGATCATAAGTGTGTGTATGGGTCGAGGGATGATAACCCTGCTGATATGGAAAAGGCCATGTCTTAATCTGTTTATTATATACTTCCAATTAGGAGTTGTCATCACACCCGTGCTGAAATAGCCATATCACCAGTCTGATATGGATATTTCAGAACCAGGCGGTCTGATATGGCCATATCAGACTGGGTATATGATATGGACTGTTTACTTCCGACTATATTACATATGCAAAACAGAACATATCTTTGCTAAGTATGTAATAAAACAAGGTTACTAAACTTAAACACGTTGTTGATGATGTTATTTCAATTTTCACTTCATTTATGCACAAAAATGAAACTACTTTTAAGATGAAAAAATATCAACAGTGATTATTCGCAAATACCGTCTAGTACATCACAATGATTCAATATTTAAAGAACGACATTTTGAATGCCTCACCTAAAAAAGAAAGAACAGTAACAAACTTTAGAAAATAGTTAAATTGTAGAATGTTTCTAAATTCTTACAGATCATACATACATCACGTAGCAATGCAGGATTGTTCTTTTATTGAATAAAACAGAATCTCAGATACTTCATATCCCGATTTCCTGATGCAAAAAATCATCGAAAGCAATCCCGATAACTTTATATCCCGAATTCCCGGTGACAAAATGCACCCTTTCCCGGATCTCGCTTGATTTTAATCCCGAATTCCCAGTCAAATTTTCATCAAATCCCGAATTCCTGTTAAAAAAAATGCCCAATCCCGGAGTCCCGGAAAAGGTCTTCCCGACCCTCATAAAAGTTTTTCCACTTCCTTGACCACAGCATTATTTTCTTTGGAAATGAGTTCCCTAACTTTGTCTCTGGCTTTTACAACCTTTGACCTGGATACTCACGACTATCCAGACCATGCAACAGTCGATTTTGCACAGATCTATTGTTTGTACTTATTTGGATGTAATTTTACAAATTTTTCAAATCTTGGAAGGTATTTTTATTTTAGTCACAAAAAGTTCTATTTGTTATTTGGACCAAAAAGGAACTCATCCTACTCATAACTCAGCTCTGCATCTTTGCTTCACTCCTCTTTAGAAGAGTGAAATAGATTGTAACACTTGGCTGGCAAAGATATATACTCACTGTTGCAGGACAGAATTTTGACTTCAGATTAACTATATATATATATATATATTTATTTACCATGTTTTTCCATATTAAATACCATATACTAGTTATTGGGTCAGTTTTGTTTTCATATTGGATCCGAGGTTTCATTAATTTCATTAAATTAACAGTAACAGCATGTGGACAGTATGCTAACTTCTGGAAATTTTCTGTGGATCTACTATGACTGTGATCACTATTTAAAAAATACCCCAAGTTAGTTTTAAATATTGCTTCTACCTATTTCAAAAACAACCTCAATCAATTTTCTTTTCAGCTGATCAACTAAGTAGTCATTAGAATCTACAGTTGCTCATGAGTGAACTTTTTTTACTATACCATATTAGTACATACTAATGGACAATCCCAGGAACCTGAGCAGTTACAGATTTAATGACCAGGTCTATCAGACAAGAAGTTGTTTTTGAAATAGGAAGAGGCAACTGAATGGCAACCAGTGAATGTCATAGTAGATCAAGTATAACTGTTTATGAACTACAGTCAGATCTGCCTTAACGGCCCGGGGCTTAACGGTCAACTAAAATAAGTGGTCATCTGCTGTATGCAGCTATTCCAATGTCCTCCCAACAGTTTTCCGTATATAATTTAACTGGAATTAACATGTACATATTCATCATGTTATTTAGCGATACTAAAGTATCATTCACTTCTAAGGAAATGAAAGAGGCATATGAATAAATTTTATAATCAAGTTTTATTTCTCTAATAGCCATGGCTCAAAATTCATAGCATTATTTGTATACCTAGCAAATGATTTAGGAAAAAAAAAGTTCTTGACTCAAACAATCTAATTAATATAATTTTAACTCGCAAACTTTCAAAACAATTTTAATAATAAGCTATAAAACTTTTACATAAGAAAAGAAAAATATGTCTTGTACCTTTGGGTCTTAAGTAATTCCCATATTCTCTCGGTGAATAATGCCATTTGGTGTAGTTTCCCGCATCATAAAAACTGCAATAGTCTGGTTCAATGTATGTATACATTGTCAAAAAAATTCTAAAATGTTCAATCTTTGAAATCCTTCCTCAATGTGAATTTTTAATGACCATCCAGTTTAAGCATACTGCAGTTTGTCAAGTGAAAGACAATGTTACATACAAAACACGACATAGCCTGAAAATCCATCCATTTCAATTCAAAGAGTTTTGCAATCTTTGACGGAAATAACGGATTTAAATCTCCCTCCCTTGATGTCTCTTGTTTTATAAATTAGCTATTGTGTATCTGACGGCAACGAATGCATTTAAACAAAGCATAACAAGTGTTTCAAAATCTAATAAAATATCATTTTTTTCCTGCAGAGTGAAAATTTTATGAGAATTATACCTTTTCTGAATAGACACCTGACAATTTGATAAAATTAGTAAAAATCCTTCACTTCAAACGATAAAAATCAATATTCTAATGTAATGAAATTGTCATTTTTTTTATATGAAAGACAGTCAGAATTTTCATTTGATTCGGAACTCTTTGAAATGCTATTCTCGTGACATTTTAAGAAATAATAACTACAGTAAGAGATGGATGCAGCTGCAATTGTTTTCGTCATTCTTGTCACAGTGAGACGCTTTGAAAAATTGACAACAGATTTTATTTTTTTTTCTTCCAATATCTCGTTTTAATTTTTTTTTACTAATACGTTGGACAGCTTGTGTTATGCAACATATTTCTTTATAGAAAAAACATTTACACCATGATGTGAGTTTAGATAGCTAAAACAGCCTTTTGTTTTTTTTCTTACAACTTGAAATTATATTTTTGTGATATGCTATGATTCATCCTAGTATATGAAAACCAAATTACAGGGATGAACCTACCCAGGGGCCCAGTAGCCCACAGCCCCTAAAATTCTGCCTGGGCTACTAAAAATTTTGAACCAGTAGCCCAGCTGGCTACCAAAAATTTCTGACATTCATTGTTAGACATATATGACTGGGCTAGAATATACAGCTGGGCTACTAACTTCCAACTGGCAGGAACCACGCTTGCCATATAGACTTCGACATCTCTGAAATTATATATATGACGAAATCAAGTGCGCTCCATTGGACCACCATGCATTACCTATAGAAAATCTAAATGGCAATGTGGTCATATATCTAGTCCCACCGGATACCAGGAAATAGGAATGAGTATTAGTGACACTGGTAACCCAATGACTAATGTGACCAACTTAGGTTTTGATTGGTCTAGTGTGTAGTTTTAGAAAAGATCTTTGAATGCATTTGCTCACAGGTCAAATGTGAGGCTTGTTTAGGGGGGTACCAATATCCCATATCCCAGTAAGTCTGGACAAAAATATCCCTTTGAAAATTGAAGATATCCCATTAATTATTGAAATATCCCATTTCAACGAGTCAAAATATCCCATATCCCAATACTTTTTGCCTAAAATATCCCATATCTCATTAACAAAAGTGGTAAATATCCCGTATCCCAATATACCCTAAACAAGCCTCAAATGTTAAACTATGCTCCCTGCCTTTGACCAGCCTGAATTAGTTATAATTTTGAAAAGGGATCACTGAAGGACTACTTTGACCATGATTGTTACAAATTCAGAAGGTGCTTTGAGAAGAGAAAACCTCATAATGTATTTCCCATGTGATATATAATAATCTTTGTTCATCAATGGAAGCTTTCTTGAATGAAAACCAGCATGATCAACACAACTGTCAAACAATTACCAAGCTTTGTTTCCAAATTCAAATTGGCCCAATAGTTTCAGAGAACAACACCTTAAAATTTCCTTTCCATTTAGGGTCAAATATTGTGTATGTGCCCCAGCACTCCGCTTGCATCCATCATAGACATGGTGCTGATTCCTCAGATTGTTTCAAAAGGGAAATTTCTTTATCAAAAAGAAATGATCATAAGCTACATTTTATGCATGAAAGAAATTTAAAGCTTTGTTTAAGGTAGGTCTGGTGTTTAAAACTGTGCAGCCATCTTGCACATCGGATGAAAAAATCCCAAATTTTTATTTTCTCCCTATATAGATCTAAAAGATCAAATTCTTGCTATTTTTCAAAACTTCTCCCCAAAAAATGAGTTTGATGACCTATTGATTTTTTACTAAAATTTTGAAGTACATACATATATAAGCAACTTTCAATCATAGAAAAATATATTGTTTTGTTTTTAGTTCCTGGAGCCACTTTAAGCAGGGATGAACCTACCCAGGGGCCCAGTAGCCCACAGCTCCTAAAATTCTGCCAGGGCTACTAAAATTTTGAGCCAGTAGGCCAGCTGGTTACCATATTGGACACATAGTACTGGGCTAGTAGAATATATGGCTGGGCTACTAACTACCATATGTCAGGGGTCCAGCTGGCCATAAAAACTTGGACATGAAGGCACATCCCTGTTAAGGTTTAAGTGGTTCTGATATTTTGGGAATTAATTCCTGAAAAAGAGTGGATCATAATCCTTGACTCTGATAATTGGCTTTCTATTGGACCAGGTACTATAGAAAGCCTTATTTAAAATCCATTGAGTCCAATGATTCATAGTTCTTTGCAATCATCAACTTTTGGTTGAACTCGATACTGTCAGTTTTGAAAAGTTACCATCTATAGGACAAGGTATGAAAGAAGCGTTTTATTACCGGTAACTTGGTCCTTTACTTTATATCTAAAGGACTTCAATTCAAAATATTCACGAATTCCTGTTATGATTATTAAAAAACACCCATCATTTTCACAAAAAATCTTCCAATTAAAATTAGTCTAAGTCTTGAACAATTCATATAGACTTATGACTAATATTTATTGTAAGGCTTTCAGTGAAAGGGACCCTTGGTGCATATATATTTGTGTAAAGATGGTGATACATATCAAAATGATCTATGACCTTACTGACATGCCACAGAGACCATTTCAACTAAATACCAGTTAAAAAACCATCATAAAATCATAAATATTAATGAATTAACTGTTCATATTAATATCTAAATGAATGGCAATATGATTATTTAAATTCATGAACATATCATCTGATTTTGTTAATATCATGAAACAGGTGTTTTGTATAATATAGATTTAGGTGTATTTTTTAATAATATCATCATTTTATTGGACTTTGTTTGCTTGTAAATTCCACTTAAATTATGACTGAACAAATGACTTTGATGCAGAGCTTTTTCTACCATTTAGCATGGTCCTGTAAATGGTCCTGTAAACATGGTAAATGGACCCTTTAATTTCCCATTGGAAATTATTTCTAAATCATGTAATTCCTAAAATTTTCATCTTTACAACCTAATTTGGTTCTCAAAAGGGTATTTTGTCGATAAAAAAATTCCCAGATTGGCTTTAAAAGACTTAACCCAAATAGCCTTGATAAACCTGTTATGCCTAGCATAAAATAGTAGCATAGTCACATGATAGTAAGTCAGACTAGTAAGTAACTAACTTTGATCATAACTTATAAGTGGAAAAGCAACAAAAGATTACCCTTGCACTTCAATTTCCTAAAAATAAATGAAAAGTCAAATTATCTCCCCTTTCTAGTGTTTGACAATAATTATATTCCTTCATTATGTCTTTCCTTTACGTAAATTTCCATCAAAAACTTTACCTAGTTGAAGAGGAGTTGTGTTTATGAGGACATCTTTGCATAAGAAATAAATGAAAAGTCAAAGTCAAAATAGTCAGCCCTTCATTGTGTCAGACAATAGAATTTTTCAACAAAAACATTTGGTCCGCCCTTCTGTTTCAGCATTTAAATATACATAAACAGTCCCAGTTATCAACCAAACACTACAAGTGTTTTTCACCCTGACATAAAACTGTTCCTATTAAGATTACAATGTCATTGTTTCCTGTGACTTTGACACTGCACTAATATTTTGTTGGAATAAAAATGTATCACAATTTTTGGTAAGAATTAAAATGTATGCAGGGTTTAAGTTGTGCATTGTTAGCAAATCATTACGAGTGATAACCGGAAGCAAAGAGTGTTTGTACCTCCATTTGATGGGAGAGTTCAAATCCAGGAAAAGATAACAACATTATTGAAAAGGGCTAGAGTTCATGCAAATCCCTATATCAGTCCTTCCTTTTCGTACAGTTCATTAAAATCCTTTAAGTGGTTAAAAGGAGTTGGTCAATGACAGGGTTGGAAACTCACTTCAAATTCTGCCCTGAATTCAAAATTTCAATATATTTGCTATATGTCTATGTAAATTTTTGAAAATATTAGCCTGCCCTGCCCAAAATTGGCCTGCCTCGGGCAGACGGGCAGGCTGTTTTTTCCAACTCTGTCAATGAAAAGTCAAGGTCAAATTATCTCCCCTTCCACATGTCGTACAATTATATTCCTTCATTTGTGTCAATCTTAATCACAATCCTGTAAGTGGTTTAAGAAGAAATAAGCTTTAATAGGGTCTGTAAGTATTGTCAAATTTTGAAACTTCTGGGAACATAAGTTGTACCAGGAAGTTGCATTTTTAACAAATATACAGTCTGTGCCTTTAGCCACTAGCCCTACGCCCAAGACTAGTAAAATCAGTCTCGGGCTAGTAAAAATTTGAGGTCACTAGCCCGGTGGGCTAGTTTAAATTGTACCTTATTAACAAAGAATCTTCTATAAGGGCTAGTGAAAATGAGTTCGGGCTAGTACAACACAGGACCTTACTAGCCCCTTAGGGCTAGTGAATGAAAAAGTTTTTGGCACAGACTGAATATATATGACGTTTCAAACAAAGACTGAACATCATAATCCTCAAACATCATAATTTGATGGGAAATGTTTTAAAATTACAATTTCATCCTGATTTATCGTTGTCACATGACGAGACTTACAGACCCTACACAAGGCAAGTGTGGACTGACATTCAAATAGATGGACAAATGAATGGAAGGAAAGACAAGGTGATTACATGTATATACCTTCTGAACTTCTTTGTTGGGGTGTAATCACTATAATAAAACGAGGCTACTATGGGAAAGCCACAAGATATCCCATATTTACTAAAAATGATTGAAGTCAAAATTATCTCCCTTTGTGGTTCTGGAAAATAATTATATTCCTTTATGCACATCTGCAAAGAAGAGTGTCCTTCCTTTGTCATGTTTGTGTAAAGTCATGACGAGACTTACAGACCCTACACAAGGCAAGTGTGGACTGACATTCAAATAGATGGACAAATGAATGGAAGGAAAGACAAGGTGATTACATGTATATACCCCCTAACTTCTTTGTTGGGGTGTAATCACTTTAATAAAACGAGGCTACTATGGGAAAGCCACAAGATATCCCATATTTACTAAAAATGATTGAAGTCAAAATTATTTCCCTTTGTGGTTCTGGAAAATAATTATATTCCTTTAGGCACATCTGCAAAGAAGAGTGTCCTTCCTTTGTGTAAAGTTTCATCAAAATCCTTTGAGTGATTAAAGAGGAGTTGCCCTTACAAAAAGTTCTAACAGACAGATAGATGTCACAGAAAGACCAGGTGATTCCTATCCCCTCCCTCAAAAGAACTTTGTTTGAGGGGGCATAAAAATCACTTGTCTTTTGATTGTGCACTCATAAGTTCAATTAGTTAAAGCATAAACTGTTGATTCATCCTTTAGAATACACATGTAAAATTGTGGCTCGTCATCCTATTTTTGCACATTCAAAGACAATTGAAATTAAAATTATGTTTACAGCTTTTGATTGAAAAAGGTTTCCAGCTACTTGTCGGTTATGTATATCCTTATTAAGCACATGTTGCAGTATAACACATAGTACAAGGATTCAACTCAAATACAATTCGTCAAGATGGCCTAAAAATCCATGGTCCCTTTCATCCATCCCCCTTTTCCATGTATCAAATGGTCTAATATCAATATAGTCTGACATGTAAGGTACATATAAAGTACTCCTCTATAAGATAATTTTGTAAATAACCTGAGGCAAATGTTCTACATGGGAAGTACTTTTTTGTAATAAAAAAAAAAACCACATGTATTTCATATGGATCAAACAGTGCACACCAATATGTATTTATACATAACCACAAATAAACAGCTTAAATATATTCCAACAATACCTTCTTTTTGTGGGGTTCCATTTTTTACCAAATAATCTTCCCATTCCTTTCACATTTGTATTTATAAGTAAAAAATCTAATAGATAATGGAGTGAATGTCAGCCCATGGTTACAGACCAACATATGATCCAACCTATCGTTTCCCAGGGGCCCAGCTGGCCATATAGATGGGGGACATGAATTCATGTTTTTGTATAAATACATGTTCACTGTATACCATTATGAATGTCCATTGCATAAGAACCTCTGTCATTCCTAGCACAGTTTCTTTTCCAAATAGTTGGCAATGGATCATCCTATTGCAAATGCAAACAAGTCCAAAAAAAGGTTACAGCTGCATGTACAATGGCTGGAAAAACATACATAGACATTGCCACCAAAAAAACCCTCATCCCAATAGACCATATCCGACCTTTGGTATTAGGACTTTTCAATACGTCACAGTATAGAAAACGTCACGTCATAGAGCCTAAAACGTCATGAAGTTGGTCACATGGGGCGGACACGTTTGTGACGTAGGGCGGACAAACAACAACTGGTGAATCTGAATACCAGATTCTGGATATGGTCTATATTGAACCTTCTGAAAAAAATAGGGGCAGACAGCTGCAGGAATTTTTTTTATCTTTTTTTTTAATCATGAAATATACTGAAGAAAATGACAAAAATGTGCTAAAAAATAAAATAAAATTTGTTTCTGTGGTTTATAAATTTGGTAGGATGGGTTATGAATCCAGGACACGTTTTGTTATGGCACATTTGTTGTATGAATGCTTTACACTCTTAATTTTATTCTTTAGCTTCCAAAAAAAATAACACCTTTAAGAACATACATGTATGTAGAGAATTACATGAAAAAAAAAGTTAAAATGCAGAAATTATAGACATAAATTTAACTATTCATTTTTCTATCTAACTTTTTAACCATAAAAATAAAATAGAAATGTATTTTTTATTTTTACATGTTATTAAAATATTCTGATTTGCAAGTACTCATTTTCTATTTAAAATATTGTGTTTTGCAAGTACTTATTTTCTTTTTAAAAATATTCTAAATCTAAAATTGTATCAATTAAGGAGTTTCTGGGGGAGTTTCCTACTTGAAACAAGTTACAAAAAAATTTAATATCAAAACCCTACC
>MJUU01004004.1:17549-37464 GCA_002080025.1 Modiolus philippinarum | reverse complement strand
TTAAATAAAATAAGGCAGACCAAAGTCTAATCGGTGATGGCCTGCAATGGGGAGCCTGATATGGTGAACATCATCACCAAGAGTTCACCATGTTGTGCGAGGGCTTCACGCTGACCTCTTATTGGTTTTATTTTCGAAAGCAGTATGTTTTACCTTCATTGTAACAGTATATCAGCTTTTTTTAAATTATACGTGAATGTATCAAAATCAGTTGAAATGTGATTAGAAAATAAATGAGAGTAGACTTAACACGCGGAATCTTCACCGTGTATGGCTGCGAGTGGTGCTATAATCCGACTTCAACGCAACAACGGCTAATTTCAATATCTATTTTTTTGTAAATTTTGTGGAAAACTAAGGAGTATCTCTCTCATGCAAAGCTCTGCCCTTAGCTGATTTTGGCTCTACATTTAGATCATATTGGTTATTTGTTCTCTATCAGTTTTTAAACATCTTTGAGTTTATGGGCTTCCAAACGTTTAGATTTTATCTGCACTGAAGAGACATAAGTTGTCGAAATGCGCATATGCAGAAATAAAATTCACAGTTACTTCGGTATTTACTTATTTGTTTACTATTACTTGTATTTTTGTATCAAAATTTAAAAAGATAATAAAAACATTGCAATATTTTTTTTTATTATTTTGCGATAAATTATGTAAAATATCGCAATAACTATCTTCACAAATATCACAATAAAAGTATTGCAAAAATTATTAGCAAAATATTAAAAAAATTATAGTGATTATTGTAATAAATATGCAAGTTTATTGCGATAGATTCACAATTTTTTTCTGATAATAACAAGAAGAGCAGGCAGTCCCAGGCTTCCGTACGTACCTTATATCAGAATACATTAAAACAACATTTTTTTTTCAAAGAAAAAACAACGGCAGTAGAATACCGAAGGAACAAGGGAAGCGATGACTACAAAACTCGAAGTCCAAAGACATGGCAGAAACGGTAACAGATAAAAACAAAGACAAAACAAGGACGTGAGACAGCTACAATGCACGGAAATAAAAAGATAACATTAAGAACTAAGGCACTCATAGTGTGAACTCCCATGAAAACCGGGAGTGACATCAGGTGACATCAGTGATTTTATCATTTTGTGGAAATTTTCTCCATTTTGATGTATAAGCACAGTGTTCTATTTTTCATATTGAAATATTTGTGAAGGTACATTGTCTAGGTCATTCCTGTATCACACAATTTTTTTAGTAATGGAAAAGAACTTGGAAACTGCTTGTATAAAATACCTCCCACAAAATAACTTAGAATATAACTTTTTAGAAACTTAAAAATTATGGTCTTGATATCAAAAACTTCATCATGTTAAAATAAAAAGTAGTTTCTATTAGTTATAGCCGAAGAAGTCAATATGCATGATCATTTTAGTAATGATGGTAACAGCCTTATATAGGTTGACAACACCTGAAATGCAAGAAGAATGAAAGTGGCCTAAGACAAGATATTGCTGCGGTCAAGGAAGTGGCAAAACTTTTAGTTTACCGAAATTAAGATTTACATCCCATGCCCTCTACCATTCATTGACTCGCCATAGTGCAAAGGCAACATTGTATACATTTGTCAGGTTTGAAATATCTACAATGTAGACATTTGACATCGATGAATCTAACAAATTGTGTAAGCTTTGGGTGTTAATCTTGCCACTTCCTTGACCGCAGCAATATGTCTTATGATGGTCTTAAGACCTAACTTTGTCCAAAGTTATGTCTTAGGACGGGAATTGGACTGAACACCATCCTAAGATATATCTTATATATAGCTAAGACTGATCTTAGCAGATTTACGCCAATAAGCCCAGTGACCAGAAAATACAATCTTAAGTAAGCTTCAGAAATAAGAATAATCTCACGAGAAGATAAAGATAGAACAACGAGTGTTTTAAGTACGGAAGCATAGAGGGGACATGCGAATTTTTTTTTTATCTCGTGGTCACGAGATACTAACTCGTTCCCACGACATACCAAGTCGTGGCCACGAAATAACTATGTCAAGGCCACGAGATACTATCTTGTTCCCACGACATACTAAGTCGTGGCCACGAGATAGCTACATGTGTGTCGTTCCCACGAGATAGCTATGTCGTTCCCAGGAGAAACTATCTCGTTCCCACGACATACTAAGGCGTGGCCGCGAGATAGCTATGTCGATCCCACGAGATGTTATCTCGTTCTCACGACTTACTAAGTCGTGGCCACGAGATAACTATGTCGTGGCCACGAGATATTATCTCGTTCCAACGACATAATAAGTCGTGGCCACAAGACACTAAGTAATGGCCACGAGATAGCTACATGTATGTCGTGGCCACGTTATACTTACTCGTTCCCATGACATACTAAGTCGTGGCCACGAGAAAGCTATGAGTATGAGCAAAGCTCGTTGTTGAAGGCTTCACAGTGTATAAGTATCTCTTGGCCACGACTTAGTATGTCGTGGGAACGAGTTAGTATCTCGTGGCCACGACTTAGTATGTCGTGGGAACGAGATGGTATTTCATGGCCACGACAAAGCTATCTCATGGCCACGACTTAGTATCTCGTGACCACGACATAACTATCTCTTGACAACGACTTGGTATGACGTGGCCACGAGATGGAAAAAAAATCACATGTCCCCTCCATGCTTCCGTATTACGTATTTAGGAGTGTAATTAGAAACAATCTTTGGCCTCATGTAAAAATAAATATCTTGAGAACAGAACTAAGGAAGCTTGTTTATCATCTGACTTCATGTAATACCTGTCAATACCTATTTCAGAATGGTCCAGTCTTGTCGATAATTGTACGCCAAAAAATATTACCCCTTTAGGGGACGACCATTTGATTTTCACGGGGAGGCTTGGGCGATTTTGTCTAGAAAATTTTTTATTTTGACGAAAATCTCGAAAAAAATATTTATTTTCACCAAATGTGCCATCAAATTATTCATTTGCATTTGCAACAAATTTATTCTTCAAATCAAAATTGAATTATTTATTTCCATGACAAGTAGGATTAGAATATTTATTTTTCACTGGTACCAAGCCAAGAATAAATTTTTATTTAAGAAATCACCTAAGTCCCCTCCCCCTCCCGAAAATCAAATGGTCGTCCCCTTAAGGATGTACACTGGTGAGGAGCCAACATTTTAAAGTATTAACTTGTTTTCAAACCTGGATTTTTGCAATGTTCTTATCCTATAAATTCAACATATGATTTATATATTTTCTTTAAAAGACAAATTCATAGGTTGCTGTGCAAATTATTTTGCTACAGATGTTTGAAAGTGGCCAATTGTAGCACTTTTGTGCATTTTTTAGGCATTTTTGCCCATTTTTCTACTATTTTCGTTGAAAAAATTTAGCATATACTTTTCTCATACTTTCTGAAAAGCTGTAAATAGGAGATCATAACTTTTTGTCGTTTAGTATAAAATTTTGGCGTATCGATATATTGCAACGACAGGACGTGTCCTATTACATGACTTCCTTCTTGTTACATTGAAATTTGACCTTGAGGTCATATAAAAGTTTTTAAGTGTTTCATGGCTATAAGTTTTATTTTATGACTGTGCTTACTTTAAAATTTTGCATCTGGTTATATCATCATAGCACCTGATGTCACTCTCGGTTTCATTGGATTTCACACTGTTAGTGTCTTGGTTTTGAATGATGTGTTTTATTTCTGTGTTTTATAGCTCTCTAACTGCATTGTTCTCTGTGTTCTTGTTTAAGCGATGTCTTTGGACTTCGTTTTTTTTGTAAATACCACTCCTTTGTTTCTTCAGTATTATGCTGTCGTTGTCTTAGAAATGTTATATAGTGACCTTTATGTGACATTGACCTTTGAGTCACATTGAAAGATCGTTCAGTCCAGTTTCTCCTTTACGTAGACTTAATATCGCCATGTGTTGCACATACCGCAGTTGATGGTGGTTTCATCTTTGTATAACCTTGACAGTTGACCTCGAGATCATATCAAATGTATATTTGACATTCGGCTTAGTGAGAATATATCCTGCTGCAGACACACAAAAACACAAACGTCAAGAAGAGCATAAAGATGCATTTTATTTTTCAGAGTATTCCTACAGAAATTAGTTGAGAATATAAAAATAAACATAAACATGTTTGTAAACATAAAACATGTATATTGAATCTCATTTGAATTAAACTAAATGAAGTCAATTCCTAAAACTTTGTGCCATGATATTTTGCTATTGTAGGTATACTATTGAATATAAAATTGAACTCCGGTTTCTTTTGTTTTTTTCCACTGTTATTTATTATTTATTACGAAAGCCTGGATGGACTTCTTAATTCTTAATACTTAATTCTTAATTCTGAATACTTATTTCTTAATACTTAATTCTTAATTCTTAATACTTAATTCTTAATTCTTAATTCTTAATACTTAATTCTTAATTCTTAATACTTATTTCTTAATACTTAATTCTTAATACCTAATTCTTAATACTTAATTCTTAATACTTAATTCTTAATTCTGAATACTTATCCATTAATACTTAATTCTTAATCCTTAATACTTAATTCTTAATTCTTAATGTTTTATTCTTAATTCCAAATAATTAATTTTAATGAGGTTGTACACTCTGCACACGACACGCATATTTGATCGATCAATTTCTTACATGTATGTCAACGAGTAAAGATGATACCTAAAAAAATGGGGTTTATTGATTCAAACTTTTCGTAAGAAAGTGGAACAGCTTAGTAAAAAAATGCAAATACTTTGAAACATAAAAGTAAGTGAGAACCGAACCGTCAATCCAAAAGCGAACAATCCAAGGACAATGGCAACACCAGAAACAAAAAAAGGGGGAAAAACAGTCACAACATGGGTACGGCACAGAAAAGAAAAATGAAGACACACACACACACAAAGATGAACAACACGGACTCAATAAAAAACCATGGGTGAGATCAGGTGCACCGGTAGAGTTAGCATATCCTGCTTCTTATAGACACCCGCCGTGTTGAACATGTCAAATCCGGTAGAGGAAACAACAATTAAGCTTTAAAGGGAAAGATCTGTTGTCATGTGGGAAACAGATATCCCATAGCGGTCCA
Source organism: Modiolus philippinarum (assembly GCA_002080025.1). Classification (NCBI taxonomy): domain Eukaryota; kingdom Metazoa; phylum Mollusca; class Bivalvia; order Mytilida; family Modiolidae; genus Modiolus; species Modiolus philippinarum. Next base: position 32,363 of record MJUU01004004.1, on the reverse strand, counting down.
CAAGATGGTGATGTCGACCGTAAAACCGTTTGCAACAAGAAATTTTTAAAAATCGGCAACAAATGCACTAATTAACATTTTCGTTTTTTTCTTAGTTGTTTATATTTTAAGTTACAGTGTTAATTAAACAAGACCTACAGATTGAATGTGTAATACATGAAATTTCTTGGGTTTTATTTGCTAACACGTACATGTGCATGCCCTCGGGCATGTCTTTGGGTACCATACATGCCTCATGCACGTGTGTCATCACTTAAAAATGCAACAAATATAAATTATAAGATATTGGCAGATATGGTTCTTTGAATCAATTTTTTTTAACGCTTACACAACTTATACTTGTTTATTTTTTTTCTCGTATTCTGGGTTTTTATGTATTTCTGTTCGACAATTTCGCATAAAAATTCTTATAACTTGTAAAGAGTTGAGTTTGAAGGAGTTTCTTTTTAATATAATTTTGAAAAGCCATATGCATTAAAATTTGAGTGGCATAAATTTAGTCTCTAGTCAATTTTTATAAGAAAAAATAATAAATTCGAATAATGTGTGACTGGTGTTTTCGACATTTACACTTAAAATTTTGGGTAATTATTTTTTTAGTGAATTAAATATACAAATATTCAGTAAGACATTACATTTTGACAAATATCTACTCTCTAGCAATCATCTGATGCCATGAACTTACAGCTGTTATAAGTTAATTGGGTCGTATTTTTCAGTGTAAAACTATCTAAATTCTGGTCGTATTCTTATTTTTAAATCAACGAAATGACGCTAATATTAAATTGCCTTTTGCACAAGGCACTACAATGTTCAACCTCCACTGTGCTGAACTTATCATATTAAACTATTCTGAAACTGTTCCCGTTACCAATCCAATAGGAAGCGGTAGAATTTATCCGTTATGAAACTTTCATAATTTTGATTTTTTTTTCTAATCGAAAACCTCAATATACTTGATAATAGATTACATTCCTTAACAGATGTTTGGTTGAGACGTACGGAAGCCTGGGACTGCCACCTCATAGTGCTTACATTCGATAAAATAAAAAAAAATCGCAATAATTCCTGATGTCACTCTCAGTTTCACTGGAGTTCACACTGTGAGTGCCTGTTTTGAATGTTGTAATTTCTGTTTCTGTGCTTTGTATCTGTCTAACGTCATTGTTTTTTGTGTCTAACGTCATTCTTTTCTGTGTTCTCGTTTTGGCCGTGTCTTTGGACTTCGATTTTTGTAAATTTCACTTCTTTGTTCCTTCGGTATTCTACTGCCGTTGTTTCATAATTATTACGGTAGCGTATTAGCGCCACACAATAAATCATGGATTTTGAATCGCAAAAATGAAACAAACACGTTCGATTACAGGGTCCAAACGGGATAGAGAGCGACGAAGAGATAGAAAAGAGGGCGCAGATTCAAAGAGAAGCAAGAAGCGAACCGGTCATGAGGTTGCGCGACCTTCGTCGGGAAATATTCAAAGTGATAGACGTCCGAGACACGAAAGATAAGTATCAAATGAGCAGGATTCTGACGCTTAAGAGGAAAGGGACGAAAACCGAGGTCTGGGTTGCAGCAAGATGCAAGGTCTGATTTGACAGATGAACCAATTACCACGAAACGGGTTCATCTGCTCATGATTGACAACTTTAGGATGAAAGAGACAAAGAAGAGCGATCATGAATACTTCGGCTGTGAATTGGTGATCCGAGGTGCGGAAATTTTTTTTTTCCGATTGGGGAAAAACTCATCGGAGAAAGATATTTGGTTGGAGAAGTTGGCAGAAGGGATGGGAAACTAAGTGAACCTTGTGTTTGCAGGGCCAAATCTTAGCTGAAGGGGAGAAGGCTGGTGCAGATTACCCTTTTCATCGTAATAGCTCTTCAGACAGGTTGCAGGAGTACCGTCTTCAACCGACAGCAGGAATTTATAGGTTTTGGCTAATCGCACGATATCTCAATTCTTCCTTTTCTTCTTGACCACTCGGTGCGAGACCAGTGACAGACCGAAAGGACTAGGGGAAGGCTAAGAACCTGAAGTTAAAGGATGCCAGAATACCCACACCAGTCAGAACAGACCCGATGGTTCCACTGGTCAGCAATAAAGTGCTCACGGAAAACTCTTTAATGACAATGGAGACGACCTTATTCAATTTGTTGTAGAATTTCAAGGGATGTTCACATCTCATATTTCTACGGAGAGTTCCTTTTCCATGCATGTGATACAAACCAGCGTTTACTTCATCATCCAATTATTTATAGGAACATGCCGATCAGGAGAATGCTCTTGACGGGGCTATAGGGACCAAGGATCAGTCCACTACCATCGTAGGACCGACGTTTCATGCAGCATACTTCACTACCCTTCTTGAGATATAATCAGGTTCCAGGGCTTTTGGGAGGGCTGCACTGGCCAAATAACTCAATGTCCATACATTCAATGCAGATAGCGCTACCATAATTCGCGCCGCAGAGGAATCCACCTTTCTGCACTAACTTGTTTTGGGTTCATGACCATACCATTCTCCCCCCCGGAAAGGCTTGGTGACGCCCTTGATCTGCCGCTGAATGAGAAACATCTTATGCCCACCGGATCGGTTTGAATGCAGCAGTCAGACGTCAACGGGGCAATCCTTTGCTGCAAGCTAGATCTTCTTTGCCTGACCTATTGTCAAGTTGAGAGCGTACTCTTAAAATCCATTTATTTATACGTCGCAAAGATGGAAGCGGTTGATTGGAAGCTCTTCTCGCAGATCCATGGGTGACCATCTTGATCGGTCAGATAACTTTACATGCGGTCGATCGTCAGGGTAAGTACACCAGATTCTTTGGGTCTGGATGATTTTCATGCCAGGATCGACAACGGGAATGAAGCTGTAGTTTGTTGACTGCTTAGTGCCGTTGACGTAGTTATTTACAAGGATGTTATTGATGCTGATGATATTGCTTATCCTCCACGTTACCGTTCGTCCCTCGGTCGTAAGTATGCGTGCGGTGGTCGAATCAAAGCACTGTATTCAATCCATTGGCACACCGAAATCCACCAGTAGTTCCTGGCGAAGGTGAGCATGCTCTCAGAATCGCGCGGTTAGCATCGAGAAAGAAATTAGCTTTGTGCTTGCTGAGTCGAAGTTGTCGCTTGATATCATCATTTATATCTCCGATATCGTAGGAGCAGTTCCTCAGCTCGACGGAAAACAATTGGCGCCATCGTCTGGGGAGAAGCAGTAGGAATTATTTTGGGAATGGATATTGGGATGGAGTAATACGTCTCCATATTCACGAGGGCAATCTCGTAAGATTTTTCCTCGCGCAGTAGGATGGGTCAAGATTTGACTAATATTATCATCCACAGAGACGATGAATGAGAAGCTATACTTTGGCTCAGTGTTGGTAGCAAAAGTGAAGTTTAATTTATCTAACCCTCCTAAGAAGACGGATTCGAAATGCGGGATCCGATCGGAGATGGCCTCGGCGAAGGCTTGGGTATTTACTGGGACGTTGTGCTTGACGTCGGTTCAGATCTGGATATCAACGGTCCGCGCTCGACTGTTTCAGCCAATCGGACTGACGACTCCCAATGATGACGAATAAGGCATAGCGATCGATGAAGTCGGAAGGGTTGACGCCAGCATTGCTCAACAGACTTTCCATGTTATAGAATCTCTGGCGGAATTTGGCAACCTCCTTATAAATCTTTACGATCCTGCATGGGACAAAACGAGCATTGAAGTCGACGGCGGAGTAGCGACCAGCATTGAAGGCACGTGGATAATTTGCAGTGGCAGTGGTCAAAGACGGCGACGTTGTGCGTCTTATTGCTCCTATCCGTTTGGTAATTTACGATGATCAATCGAGGTTTCTCATGTCCACTTTAAACGGCTATATGCCAGTAAAATTACGAGGAATTGCACAACCTCATGCAAAATTTGCAATCGATCTTCGTTTTCTGTTGATGAAAAGGGTAACATGGGGAAAGAACCAGGAGACCTTGCTCAAGAATACTCTTGCATCATCGGTGACGGCTGCAATTGTCAGCACCATATTGTCACCCGAATTGCACACCAGGAAGAGCTCTTGCTTGAATCCGTACGTAGACGACCTTATCGAAATCATCGAAAGCAAGCTTGAGTAGAATGGAGGAAAACTATCCCTAACTGGCTGATACCCGTGGCGTGCTACAATTTCAACGTTATCTGCCTCGGCATTGGCCGTGGAATCCTTCGACCATAGCTGGTGGAGGCCTTCCGATTTGGAGAAGTCGGGATGCATTAGCATTCCCAGCATGTTGAGGTGCTCAATCTGATGGCTGTAGAGTAAAGCCGATACTTCAAAAGAGGAATATGATCATGGGCAAGAAATACTAGATCTGCGTCAGCGTAGGCGGTCCCATTGTTTTTCCGAAGTGGGCTTTCGACCAACAGATAGGATGGAGGAAGAGATCCCGGGTCTCGATATTTATGCGTATCTCTGTAATAATGTCAATCAGCTGAGCCCCGTCTTGAGTTTCGTATTCATGAACCTGAAACCCTTGAGACTTTCATCGACGACAGTCAATTGTTGATAGTACGCATATCGGCCATCATATATTCATTTGTCGTGCGACGAAGTTGTGGATGATGGCGATGCAATATCCTCTTGGTCCCGGCGAGTGGTGCTGGGGTTTTTCTCTTGCTGGTCACTCGATGAATGAAGTGGTCAATGGCCTTTGGTTGCTTTCTCCAAGCCTTTCAGGGCTCCAGTGGTCGAAGCATTTGGTCAAAGCATTTGGGGAGAAAGACGGTCTGCATCCTAATCAATTACTTATCTTGCTAATAGAGGTCCGAAACCGTCTCCTTCCATTTTTTGCAAGTATGCAGGGATGCCTGGGTAAATTGTACTCGATGCTCGTAGAATATTGGTAATCAGGTCTCCCACATTGAAATTTCCGGAATGATTCATAACCATGAGCTCCCATAGACCGGGGTGGTACAGAGATCTCTATCGGCAAAGATATCGACATCGTCTAAATGACGGGTGATGGCACTTTCTTCCACTCTAAATCGAAAAGTATGGTCGGCTTCAGGAGTGATACTGAGCTTGAGATAATGGAATGCTCGTGGACCAAGGTTGGTTCTCAATGTTTGCTCGATGGGTAGTGGGTCGTCGTCACCCTAGGCAGCAGGAACTGGAGGAAGGGCAGGCATCGGGGCTATAGGAATATCTTCGATCTTTTTGGTAATCTTGAAAGCGGTCTCCTTTTGGAAAGGTCTTGGTGGGGCCCAATTCTATCAAGGCGACCCTTAAACATCGTTCATTTAAAGCATCGCCAACGCCCCTAGCCATTGGAAAGATTGGTCCTAAGCGTTTAATTAATCGTCCCTAAGATAGATCGTTTCGTAGCCTTTTGTCGAGCCCATGCGATTGGAGCAGAAAGATTCTATTGTCTTTTACATTTATAATTCCCCGATATGAATATGAATGATACCCGCTGACGGATCAGCACAGGTCCACGAGACTGTTGACGTTTCCGACAGGAGTGGGCATTATAGGCACTTCCTTCGCAATCATACCCAGCGACTCGGTCAGCGTACCTTGTGGCACCGCATCTACTGCATCTTTACCCTGGGTTCGTGTCGTATATAAGCACACACTCCAACTGGTGCTCACATTCAGACGTTGGTCTCGGGGCCATGGAAGCATTCTCGGACTCCTGATCCGAGTCATGTTGATTCTCCATCAAAAAATTCCTGCAAGTTTTTCGTTACTTATCTGAGACTAAGTTGAAGTCTTCTAGATTGGATCGATGCTTTCCAGCCATCTAGGAACTCTTGAGACCGATGAATCCGTGAGGCTTTGTCCTGCAGGGATAGTATGGGGTATTGAAGTTAGCCGGGAGGATCGCTTTAATGGTCCAAAAGAATACCATCGCAATTCTTGGCATCCTGCTCGAAGAGGTAGATGAAGATAGCATTTTCCCTAATCGAATGCTGCGGAAACTGGAAGTAATTTTGGAAAAGGTAGAAAAAGTCCCCGTTACGTAGTAATCAACGTACTTGCTTTCATGCTCAATAAAGTCGTCGAAGACCATGAGAATCTTGCGAGTGGGATAATTGGGCGAGGGTCGGGTACGTTGCCTGTTTGCTCGATGAAGGGCTCGATACCGCTAAGCTCGGATGGTGGCTCCATGACGTCAACCGCTTCGACCAAAGAGTAGGGTAGCTACCCTTGGGTAGAAAGTCGCGGATATCGTCTTTCGTAAAACTCTCACCAGCACCCGACGCAGTAAGTTGTAGATGAGCTGATGGAACAATTTTCCGCAAAAGTAGAGTTGGTCGTGGTGGAGCCATCAATCGCGCAGAATGTTATTCAGCATCGTCATCTTACCATAGTCCTATTTCCTCGTGATCAGACCTGCGATGGATCATTGCGGGAGGAGAAATTTGTTGTGCTAAATCGCGGTAGCAGCATCGTAAATAAGGTCTTCAACGTCCATTTATCTATATAAAATGGCAATGTACTGCTTGAAAAGTCAAAGGAAACGGAGATGAAAGTTTAAGGCGAGGTAGTGACCAGGAGTGGGCGTCGGTGTATGATTAGGACCTGTGCCGTCTTCAGAGTCAGGATACTGTACTTCGTTGAAGCTACAGGTGCGGGACTCATGAATAAGCTGATCAATCTGATGTCTTTTCAGATGAATCTGTGCATCTTAAAAGGCATCAGATTAATCAGCTTATTCATGAGTCCCGCACCGGCCAGGGGACAAACTTGAAAAACCGATTGAAGGCCGGTGGTACCCCAAAACCTTGGTAAACCGAGTGGATCATGCCAAGCATAAGGATACGGCCGCACGTAATGCAATCTGCGATTTAGCCTTCCTCGACGCCATCCCAAATCCAACGAAGAGCTGCGTAAGTCAGTCCAGCGCAAATTCCAGAAACGACAATTGCTGATATATGGGATGGACGGGAACTGGACAGCCGACCTTGTAGATGTTAATGCCTTCTTCCCCGATAATCGAGGCTTCAAGTACATCTAAAGCATCATCGACGACTTCTCCAAGTACGACTGACTGGTGCAGCTCAAGAATAAAAAAGATGCCACGGTGCAAAATGCTTTCAAGAACGTTTTCAAGGATCGCGCACCCAGAAGCTATGGACCGATAAGGGCACGGAATTTTATATTCGTGGGATGACGGCTCACTCTGGAAGTGCGACGTCGAGCTCTACTCCATCGACACTTTTTACGCTCCCCTATCTTGACGATTTCGTCCGCCAGTATATTGCCACCGAGTATGAATAAATCAAGATTACTTCACAGCCACCAGCAAGAAAGGGCATGAGACCATGAATTGCAGATGACTTCCCCGGCCGCCAGCAAGAAAAAAAATGCTCTTTCTTGCTGGCGGCTGTGAGAGAAATCTTGATTTTTTTGATTTATGTATCATCTATTTCAACCCCAGCGTCCGACCTTCAGATACGAGCAAAAAGATCACGTTGAAATTTAACCTTACTCAAATTTCGCTCAGCGTGATAGAGGTCTGGAACGTCCGCCTAACGCTGCCAGTAGAGGGTGGCATCCAGATACATGAGATACAGTGGGTGCAGACTTAACCTCTCGTCCAAGTTAACATGGAGAGCAGTCACTAGAACAGCTCAAAGTTAACTTGAAGGTAACTTGGAGCAGACTTAAAACAGTCCTAGAATCCTGTCTGCTCTGGTCCTAGAATCATGTCTGTTCTAGCCATGACCGTTTTACCTAAGTCTGCTCTAGCCATGACCGTTCTACCTAAGTCTGTTCTAGCCATGACTGTTCTATCAAAATCTGCTCTAGCCATGACCGTTCTATTTAAGTCTGCTCTGGCCATGACCGTTTTTGCCAAGTCTGCTCTGGGCACAGCTGTTTTGGTCATAGAATTTTTACTGGATATGACATCGGATTGTGTCAGAATTTCTTTTTCTCGAGGCAAAAACGTTTAAATAAAAAAAACATAAATAACCCCCTTATTTTACGATGTTTTCAACAATTATTTGTTTCAGTAAACGTAAACGTACTCCGATAATGATTGACATTTTTCCTATAATTAAATTAACGATTTTTTATTTGTATTATTTATGGAAAACTATTGCGATTCAGTTTTTTTATATCCGAACATTTCATAATGCTATGTTTTTATTTAATTTTGTTTTTATAATATAACTTAACTTGAAATATATGAAATACGTATATTTGGGACACGTTATGAGTATTTGTCGGGGCTTTGACAAGAGCTGGTATGAGAGCAGTCATAGCTAGAACAGGTCAGCTGAGAGCAGTCATGGCCAGAACAGACTTAAGTAGAACGGTTATGGCCAGAACAGACTTAGGTAGAACGGTTATGGGTAGAACAGGTCAGCTGGGAGCAGTCATGGCCAGAACAGACTTAGGTAGAACGGTTATGGCTAGAACAGACTTAGGTAGAACGATAATGGGTAGAACAGGTCAGAGCGGTCATAGCTCTGACTAGAACTATCAGGATTCTAGCGATGACCATGACTAGTCAGAGCGGTCAGGATTCTAGAGCAGACGTAGAGCTGTTCTAGAGCAGACTAACGAAAGATCGGATGGACGTAAAGGCACCATGATCATTATATACAGTCCACGAAAGGGGACCGGTATGATTCTACTTAAAAATATTAAATTAGTTGAAAACATGAAGACATGCACAACAATTAGGGAGGTACTTTTTTCAAAAATAATGTGATTGTCTGTTTTTAGGTACATATACTGCGACTGTCAGGAAAGTGACACTTTTTTTCTAGGCAAAGTTACACACTTGTGGCTAATATGCAGTTTTTAGTTACAGAATGTATATTTTTTCCAAAATCGAACGTCACTCGAGGGAAGGTCCTATAACAACATTTTGAATTAATTTGAAAATTAACTCAGACTCGATTTACAACTCGAAGATAAGGGGATGACCATTTGACGAACATTTGATTTGAAAAAGGGGGGGCTTGGGCGGTTTTTTAAGCAAATATTTTAAATATGTATATGTCAGTGAAAATAACTATTCTAATTCTACTTGTCAAGAAAATATATATATATCGATTTTGATACAGATACATGTAAATCTGTTATGTGACATTTGGTGAAAATGAATAATTTGTTCAAGATTTTTCATGAAACTAAATAAAATCCCCCGCCTCTGAAAATCAAATAATCGTCCCACAATTAAAACTGTAACTCTAACATTCACTCACATCTTACTCTTACTCGAATTCGATTGTTAGTCATAGTAGCCGAAAAATAAAACCAGAGACTCACGTGAGTCGGTGTTTTATAATGCCCATCTTCATTGAAGAAAGCCCATTTATATAACTGATCGAGCAGATCATCATCAAATCACGACCGATTCAAATTTTACCGGCCTTTGAAATAACATAATACCGAAGTTGCTGTTAATTTGGATTCTGCGAATGAGCATTTCGACAACTTATGTCTTCAGTGCAGATAAAAACCAAAATATTGGAAATCCATATACCCAAATAAGTGTAAAGACTGACAGAGATCAAATTACAAATAAGATCTAAACAGAAAAGCCAAAATCAGTTAAGGACAGAGCTGTGCAAGGGAGAGAGATACTCCTTAGTTTTAAACAAAATTTTGTTAAATTTTGATATTTAAATTAAATATAGAAACTGTTTCCAAGAAGAAGAAGTTGTTTGGTCAATACAGTCCATAAATAAAAACAAAACAAAGAAATCCCTTCTATTGCTTAAACACGGATAATGAACTTTTCGATTCGCATTTTGTTGATAGTGCAGCCAATTTTGATTGCAGTAAAAGCAAAGAATCCATTTTAGAATAAGTGCAAATGTGGACGATTATGTACATTTTGTAGTTTTTTTGGAGAGGCTCGAATTTTCCAAAGTAGTGAAAAAAATTAAATATAAAAATACCGAAGTTAACTGTTAACTAAAGGGAGGCAGAAAAACATATTCATTATTACAAAAATACTGGAGCACAATACTTATTGAACAAAAAGAAACGCTTTAATCTTTCATTGTCTTTCTGAAACGAACATGAAATTTCCCACCCAAGTCATCATTGGACGTAATTTACATGTAATTTACTGAGTAATAATAACGGATTGTCAAGATAATTTGCCTCAATTTATATGAAACTATATAGAAATAGCATTACGTTATTAAAATAACACTTAACTTATGTTAAAATATTGCATTATTTTTTACAACAAATATCACGTTAGAAGTATGGCAAAAAGCATTTAAATGTGAAAATCTTTTAAATGATTATTAAGATTATTGCGATGAATAAAGATATTTAAGAACATTTTTCTATTATGAATATCTTTGCGATAAATTTGAGAAATTATGAAAATTATGGCGATAAATTTTCATATTTTATCGAATTTATAAGCGCTATGTGGTGGCAGTCCCAGTTCCGTAGAGACTTTTCCTCTGAAAAACTTATTTGTTCCTTGATGTAAAGCTCAAAGGTCTAACACTGACCATATCTATTGCATAACATTATTTGATCTACCAAAAATACCATTGATACCTATTTCTTAATTCTTAATACTAATTCTTATTTCTTAATACTTATTTCTTAATTCTTAATACTTAATTCTTAATTCTGAATACTTATTTCTTAATTCTTAATACTTAATTCTTAATTCTGAATACTTATTTCTTAATTCTTAATACTTAATTCTTAATACTTAATTCTTAATACTTAATTCTTAATTCTGAATACTTATTTCTGAATACTTATTTCTTAATTCTTAATACTTAAATTTTCTTATTATATTTTAAAATATGACAATGTTGCTGCTCTCTCCTTGTCTAGAGCTAAACCAGCTTGGCAACGAAATTTGAAACCCCACTCGAACGGATCATATCCCGTTGCCAGAAGATGAACGTCATGTTTGAGACTAGAGCTGAGCTCTTCGTTTATTTATGGACAAGACTTATATTCAACTACTATTTGCCACCCATCTCGCCGAGGTCTTCGTCATCTTCTTGAAAGGCAAAAACCTTCAGAAGCACAGCGATGGTCTCGAAAATTGGAAGGAGAGACTTTTTACGTCACCACCTTTGAATAAATTGACGCTTCACTTTTTTGGAAAATTGCAACCAATAACGAAGCCAAGCATGGATTCCTCTTCGTCGTCTCTGGGGACCAAAGCAAGATCTTGATCTGATTCAACCCATCCTTACATCTGCACGAGAAGAAATCTTACGAGATGACCCTCATGACTCTGGAGTCATACTACCCCATCCCTAATTTCCATGCCGGGAATAATAATCCCGCTATTCCACATACGATGTTGTTCACTGGTTTCCCGTTGCAGTGATCATCAGCTCATGCGGCAACGACAATATCAATCATGAGATCCAGCAGCAACTGTGGCTGAACAAACACAAGACCATTATCTTTCTCCATGCTAACTGCGCGTCCTGAGAGCAACGGTCACCTTCGCCAGAAGCTACCGGACCGGAGACTAAATGCAAAAATAGGGTTGAACCGTGAGCGTCCGATTGCTGCATTCCGACCTATCTGGTGGGCATAAGATGCTCCAGTGCATTACTATGCTATTGTAGAGCGGTAAGGATGGTATGGTCTTAGAGATGAACCCAAAAGCAGGTGAGGTATAACGTACAGAAAGATGGATTCCTCCCCATGCTCTCAGGACTCGCCTCTGTTGTGCTACTTATGCTAGCAAAAACCGTGCTACCTGCTTTAAGTGTGGGTGCATTGAGTGATTTTGGCAGTGCAGCCATCCAAAAAGACGTTAGATCCGGATTATACCTCAAGAAGGATGGTGAAGAGTGCTGCAAAATTTTGATGTACTAAAAGAATTGATTATTGAGAAATAAAAATTAAGTAGTAAGAATCATTTGTTAATTGATTATTAAGTATTAAGTATAAGGCATTTATTATTAAGAATTAAGCATAAGGAATTAATTTCTAAGAATTAAGTTTTTACTTTTGAGTGTAACGAAATAAGAATGAAAAATTAAGTATTAATCCTCTAATGCCCCGCGTATCATATATGATACACGCTACTTGACTCAGGTATTCTGACTCTCAAAGCCATCCATACAATTATGGCAAAAAATTTTGGGCATTTTATGATTTCCTGATAATTTTTGTACACACTAAACCAAAAAACATTCCATTTGCCGTCCAATATTTTTCAGTACCGAAATTGAAAGTTGCAGTGTCGGAAAAAAATTGTAAAAGGCGATTTTTGGACAGGGGTCGGCATCCAAAAACCTGTATCAGTAACACGTCTGGCAACCAAGCCTACACTTTTTTGGTCTAAGCTTTTAATGGGTACATGTAGTAAACGTTAATAAAAGAGAGGTAATTTTAGAATTTTTTCCTGCTTTTTTTATAATTAAAAAACAACGAAAAATACGAAAAGTGTCTTTTTTTGGCTCGAACAGCGTTCCATACCTCAATATAAAATCAAAACTCTTAGGCAAATGCTAAATTTTCGACCGTATCTGTTGTCAGCGTAATGTATTCTACCTTCAGTTTGTGTTTAACGTGATTGCTTTGAGTCGTTTGGTTTCCATGGGAACGAAAAAGACGGAATTTTCATCAAAAATAGTAATTTTTGAAAGGGGTAGCAGATTTGAGGCCTCCACCTACTCCTCACCACCCCACCCTCCCCCTAAATCACACGGATGTTATTTTATGCTGCTGATGTTAGTTCATGTCTGTACTTCAATTCATTTCCATATAATTTGTATAAATTTGCAAATAAACGAAAACGACGAAATCAATTAAAAATGCTTGGGCACTTAAGTATTAAGAATTAAGTATTAAGTATTAAGCATTAAGAATTAAGAATTAAGTATTAAGAATTAAGTATTAAGAATTAAGTATTAAGAATTAAGAATTAAGTATTAAGAATTCAGTATTAAGAATTAAGTATTAAGAATTAAGAAGTCCCCTCTAGGCTTTCGTAATTTATTTGTATTATCCTTAGTCTTTTGAAAGCCTGTTTTGTTACCGGTAGTGATAATTTAATGTCAAAAAACATATGTGATTTACAACATTTTGTACTGTTTTTTATTTCTTCAAATAATTAAATGACTTCTAATCTTTCCCTTCTTGAATTTCGACCATATCAATAACGACAATTAAAAATATGTAGTTAACATTTCGATGAATTTTGGAAAAACAAGTGTGCAAGAATATAGTATATATGTGTGTGTGTTTGTGTGTGTGTGCGTGTGTATGTTTTCCTTAAGAATATTTAAGTTCCATAGTGACACTTAAGACTTAGACTTAAGTATTAAGTCTCACACTGAAGAGACATAAGTTCTCGAAATACCCATATGAAGAAACATAATTAACAGTAAATTCGGTTTTTAGTTATTACTAAAAAAAATAAGACACCGCCATATTAACATGCCATAAGTCGTAAAAAGATATATTACTTGTGAATATTACGAGCAATTTAAACAAGAGGCTCTCAAGAGCCTGTATCGCTCACCTGGCCCTTGATTAACATTTTATGTTAAAGAGCCCTTATATATAATTAAACTATAAATCCAATATTCCTAATTAGTTAAAGGGGAGAAGACCTCTGTTAGTTTAACATTGGACCCCATGGTAAACACTAAGTTTCCCGCTGGCTGCCATGTTGGATATCGCGCTGACCTGAAAAACACCTTTTTGCAAGGGACCACTCAATGACTATTACGGCCAAGTTTTGTTCCAATTGGCTCAGTACATTCAGAGGAGAAGATCTTTGAATGTGTTTTCCCATAGGGTCCAATGTCAAAACCATGTTCCCCACTGGCGGCCATGTTGGATATAGTGCGATCCTGAAAATTCCTTTTTTGCAAGGGACCACCTAAGGATTATTGTGGCCAAGTATGGTTCCAATTGGCTTAGTAGTTTCAGAGATTATCTTTGAAAGTGTTTTCCCATAGGGTCCAATGTTAAAACTATGTTTCCCCCTGGCGGCCATCTTGAATATCGCGCTGACCTGAAAAACACATTTTTTTGCAAAGGACCACCTAAGGACTATTGTGGCCAAGTTTGGTTCCAATTGGCCCTGTAGTTTCAGAGGAGAATATCTTTGAATGTGTTTTCCCATAGGGTCCAATGTTAAACTATATCCCCCGCTGGCAGCCGTGTTGAATGTAGCTCAATCCTGAAAAACACCTTTTTTTTAAGAAACCACCAAAAGACTATTGTGGCCAAGTTTGGTATCAATTGGCTCAGTAGTTTCAGAGAAGATCTTTGAAAATGTTTTCCCATAGGGTGCAATGTTTAAACTATGTTTCCCCCGCTGGCGGCCATCTTGAATATAGCACTGACCTGAAAAACACCTTTCTTGCAAAGGACCACCTAACGACTATTGTGGCCATGTTTGGTTCCAATTGGCCCAATAGTTTCAGAAAAGAAGATCTTTGAATGTGTTTTCCCATAGGGTTCAATGTTAAAACTGTGTCCCCCTCTGACGGCCATGTTGATTGTAGCGCAATCCTGAAAAACACCTTTTTGTAAGGGACAACCCAAAGACTATTGTGGCCAAGTTTGGTACCAATTGGCACAGTAGTTTCAGAGAAGAAGATCTTTGAAAGTGTTTTTCCATAGGGTCAAATGTTAAAACTATGTCCCCCGCTGGCGGCCATGTTGAATGTAGTGCGATCCTGAAAAACACCTTTTTTGTATGGGACCACCAAAAAACTATTGTGGCCAAGTTTGGTACCAATGGGCTCAGTAGTTTCAGAGAAGAAGATCTTTGAAAATGTTTTCCCATAGGGTCCAATGATAAAACTATGTTTCCCGCTGGCGGCCATCTTGGAA
>MJUU01004004.1:0-14221 GCA_002080025.1 Modiolus philippinarum | reverse complement strand
GAGCAGGACATGCTTACCCATCCGGAGCACCTGATGTCACTCTCGGTTTTTGTGGGAGTTCACACTGTCAGCACTTTAGTTTTTCGTGTTGTCTTGTATATCATACTGTAAAATTTTAGTTTTGTCTTCGTCAGTGATGTTTGTGCTACCGATTTGTCCTCGTGATTGTTTTCATACTATAGAGATTTACAAAAAAGCTTTTCAAAGTTTCACCATGGTACTGTTTGAGGGTTAGAGAAGTAACGTGTCATGGATTTCATTGGTTTATTGTCTAAGGGTTAGAAAATGACATTTACCAATCCGCTACCAAACAAACATATCAAAACGCTATATGCCTCACTGATAGTGTGACGGGTGTCGCTAGCGGGGCAGGACATGCTTACCCTTCCGGAGCACCTGATGTCACTCCCGGTTTTCATGGGAGTTCACACTATGAGTGCCTTAGTTCTTAATGTTATCTTTTTATTTCCGTGCATTGTAGCTGTCTCACGTCATTGTTTTGTCTTTGTTTTTATCTGTTACCGTTTCTGCCATGTCTTTGGACTTCGATTTTTGTAGTCATCGCTTCCCTTGTTCCTTCGGTATTCTACTGCCGTTGTGTCAGACCGATGTATTGTTCATCAGTTAAGGCAGTGGGACTGTCAAAATTCAATCTAGAAGAACTTTGTAACAACAAACGTGTTCTTTGTAGAAGATTTAATATGCCTGTTCTATTCAAATCACTATGCTGTTTAGATCCTTCAAGGGCACTAAGTGAACTAGACGTAAAGTGTTTTTCTTTGAGATGTCGTGCACAGCATCTGTTCATGTGGTTTATAAATATACCCTTTTCTACAACAGCCTGTGTTTTGGCCTCTGTTGGAATCACTGTTAACTTTATTCTCCTATTCCAAGTTTTCTTACAAACAATACAGTATTTTTGGGATTTTGAAGTTGAACTGATTTGTAACTGAATTGCTCTTGGACTAAGAAACGGTTTTGTTATTTGTTCAGTCTCCATGATGATGTCTACATCATCCTCTGACAGACATTCAGTCTCAGTTAAAGCTACTTTTTCAATGATACCATTCCTTTTCTGGCTGTTAAATCGACATCTACATGTATTACAAATAGAGTCTTGTTCTGAAACATCTTTCTTTGAGCAACTGCTGACATATTGGCGTAGTTCTTCGGATTTCAAAAGACGCCTGTCTCGTTGACTAATATTGTTCTTTCCACATAATGCACATTTGTAATACTTTGGCATTGTTCCTGAAATCAAAACATAATTTTTAATCTATCTATCTATCTATCTATCTATCTATCTATCTATCTATCTATCTATACATCTATCAATCTATGCATCTTTATATTTATACATCGATTCATCCATTAGCTAATCCTTCCATCCATCCATATGTCAATCTATTCTATTTATCTATATATTTATCCATCTATCTATCCATTCATCTGTCAGTCCATTTATCTATCCATTCATCTATCCATCCATTTATCTATCCATTCAACTATCCGTCCATCTTTCTTTCAATCTACCTATCCATCAATCAATCCATCCATCTTCTCATCTACCTATCCATCTTTAAATCCACCTTTCTACCTATCTCCATCTATCTATCCATCTGTCAATCCATTGATCCGTCGGTCTATCCATCTGTCAATCCATTGATCCGTCGGTCTATCCATCCATCCAACCATCTATCCATCCATCTACTTATCCATTCTATCTATCCATTTCCCTAACCGTCGCCCGTCTGTCCGTCCGTCCATCCATCCATCTTTCTACGTGTGCCATCTACTTATCTATCCGTCTATCCATTCATCTATCAATCCATCTAGCTATCCATCTTACCATATATCTAACCATCCATCTATCTCTCCATTCTCCATCTATCCATCGAGCTATTTTTTCATTTATCTATGTATCATTTATCTATCTATCTATCTATCTATCTATCTATCTATCTATCTATCTATCTATCTATCTATCTATCTTTCTATCTATCTATCTATCTATCTATCCATATAATCATCTACCTTTCTACATATCCATTTTTCTGTCTATCAATCTATGCATCTTTATAGTTATCCATCTATTTATCCACTAGCTAATCCTTCTATCCATCCATCCGTCAATATATCCTATTTATCTATATATTTATCCATCTATCTATCCATTTATCTATCTATCAATCTATCCCTCCATCTATTCAACTATCCGTCCTTTTATATATCCATCTAGCTATCAATCAATCAATCCATTTATCTATCTATTCATCAATCGATTAATTTGTCTATTAGTCTATCGATGAATATATCCATCCATCTTTCACTCTATTTATCTATACATCTGTCTATCAATCCATCTATCAAGCTATATATCCATCCATCTATCCATCTATCTATTCATCTATCTATCCATCTATCTATTCATCTATCCATCTATCTATCCATCAGTCCATCCATCTATCTGCCCGTCCATCTATCTCTCTTTCTATCCATTAATCAGTCAATCTATCCATACATCATACCATCTATCTATCTTCATCTATCCATCTATTTAACCCTCTATTCATCTATCAAACTTTATCTATCCATCCATCTATTTGTCCATCTACCCATTAATCTATCTATCCATCGATCTGTTCATCTCTCTATCTATCTATCTATCTATCTATCTATCTATCTATCTATCTATCTATCTATCTATCTGTCTCCATATAATCATATAGTTATCCATCAATTTATCAATTAGCGCTAATCCTTCCTTCCATCCATCCGTCATTCTTTCCTATTTATCTAATTATTCATCTATCTATCCATCCATCTGTCTGTTCATTTATCCATCCATTTATCTATCCGTTCAACTATCCATCCAATTTTTATCAATATACCTATCCATCAAATTAACCATCTATCCATCTACCTATCCATCTTTAAATCCGCCTCTCTACCTATCTCCATCGACCATCCATCTTTCTATCCATCCATTCGTCCGTCCGTCGAACCGTCCGCCCGCCATTCATCCAATAATCAATAAATCCATCGATCCATCCATCTCCATCTATTTATTTATTCGTTCATCCATTCATCTATCCATCCATTTATCCATCTATCTATCTATCTATCTATCTATCTATCTATCTATCTATCTATCTATTTATCTATCTATCCATTTATTTATCAACATCTATCAATCTATCCATATGTCAATCTATTCTATTTATCTATCATATTTATCCATCTATCTATCCATTCATCTATCCATCCATTTATCTATCCATTCAACTATTCGTCCATCTTTCTTTCAATCTACCTATCCATCAATCAATCCATCCATCTTCTCATTTACCTATCCATCTTTTAACCAACCTTTCTACTTATCTCCATCTATCTATCCATCTGTCTATCCATTGCTCCGTCGGTCTATCCATCCATCCATCTACTTATCCCATCTATCTATCCATTTCTCTAACCGTCGTCCGTCTGTCAATCCATCCATCTTTCTACATGTCCCCATTTACTTATCTATCCGTTTATCCATTCATCTATTCACCCATCAATCCATCCATCATCTCATCTACCTATCCATCTTTTAATCCACCTTTCTACCTATCTCCATCTATCTATCCATCTGTCTATCCATCGATCCGTCGGTCTATCTATCGATCCATCCATCTACTTATCCCATCTATCTATCCATTTCTATAACCGTCGTCCGTCTGTCCATCCATCCATCTTTTTACATGTCCCCGTCTACTTATCTATCCGTTTATCCATTCATCTATCCATCCATCTAGCTATCCATCTTACCATATATCTATCCATCCATCTATCTCTCCATCTATCTATTCACCCATCTATCCATCGAGCTATTTTTTGTTTACCTATGCATCTTTTATCTATCTATCTATCTATCTATCTATCTATCTATCTATCTATCTATCTATCTATCTATCTATATATCCAAATAATCATCTACCTTTCTATAAAATCGATTTATCTGTCTATCAATCTATGCATCTTTATAGTTATCCATCTATTTATCCATTAGCTAATCCTTCTATCCATCCATCCGTCAATCTATCCTATTTATCTATATATTTATCTATCTATCTATCCATTTATCTATCAATCTATCCCTCCATCTATCCAACTATCCATCCTTTTATATATCCAACTAGCTATCCATCAATCAATCCATTTATTTATCCATTCATCAATCGATCAATCTGTCTATCGATGTATATATCCATCCATCTTTCACTCTAATTTTCTATCCATCTGTATCAATCCATCTATCTATCTATCCAACTATCAATCCATCTGTTCATCCACCTATCGATTCAACTATCAATCCATCTATTCATAAACCTATCTATCCATCTATCTTTGTATCAGTCTATCTATCCATCTATGTATTTATCTGACTATCATTCATTCTATCAATCTATCCATCCATCTAGCAATCTCTCTATATATCTATTCATCACCCATCTATCTATCCATCCATCCATCCAACTATATATTATCCGATCCATTATCTATCCATCCGCCAATCTATCCTATTTATCTATATATTTATCCATCTATCTATCTATCCCTCCATCTATCCAACTATCCGTCCTTTTATATATCCAACTAGCTATCCATCAATCAATCCATTTATCTATCCATTCATCAATCGATCAATCTGTCTATCGATGTATATATCCATCCATCTTTCAATCTATTTATCTATTCATCTGTCCATCAATCCATCTATCAAGCTATTTATCCATCCATCTATCCATCTATCTATTCATCTATCTATCCATCTATCTATCCATCAGTCCATTCATCTATCTACCCGTCCATCTATCTCTCTTTCTATCCATCAACCAGTCAATCTATCCATACATTATTCCATCTACCTATCTTCATCTATCCATATATTTAACCCTCTATTCATCTATCAAACTTTATCTATCTATCCATCCATCTATTTGTCCATCTACCCATCAATCTATTTATCCATCGATCTGTTCATTAATCTATCTATTTATCTATCTATCTATCTATCTATCTATCTATCTATCTATCTATCTATCTATCTATCTTTCTATCCGTCTGTATGTCAGTCCATCCACCCATCCAGCCTTTACTGTCTACCTAACATCGATGTATTCATTATTTTAAGTATCTATCAGTCTTGCATCATAAAAAGATATATCGGTTTCATAAAATGTGGATGGATATTTTTCAACATGCTTTACGTCTTTACACTTACTTCAAATTACCGGGTTTGACTTTTTCCAGGATTGCCTTACTGGTGGTGTGGGTGACACCTAGGAGTAATTACATCCTTCCAATTCTAGCACACCTGATTTGACTCTCAAGATTTTATGGGAGTTCACATATAAATTTTGAAGAATCAAATTTTATGTTGGTGGTGTTCGTATGTTTTATCTAATGTACATTTCTTTGTTTTTTCTGTTCTTTTCATTTTAAGCACACATGGCAACAGCCATCCGTCATATTTTCCCACTTAAAGATCTTCACCTCTGAAAATACTTTCTAAGTTAGATCAAAACTTTATCAAAACTAATCTCGGGTTTTCAACAAAATAGTGTCCAACAGATAAGAACTCCATGTTAGATGGCTGCCAGGTGAACACGTTTTGAAATTGGGCCCGATTTCATAACTTTTCAAAGATCGTTCTCTCTAAAAGAACCACTTAAACCGTTGTTAGAGGCTGTCTCGAACTTACTATGAGGAATGGGCAAAACTCATTGTTAAAGGCCTCATGGTGACTAAGATGAACAACTATTAAAGCGTCGTTCTTTTGCTTGGTTCTGCCATGTATTTGTAGAGACTCTGTCTCGTGTACATTTACTTCATATCCTCTCATTGTTATACCCCCGCTTTGTTAGTGGGCAATACAGTTTCACGTTGTACACTATAGGTAAACCATTTCACTATTTGTCCCTCTGAAAATATTCGACTATTTTGAAGCAATCCTCGTCAAGATAATCCACAGATTATTCTCTTGTGACATATGTTGATCAAGTCCACAGCCCATCAAACATTTAAGCAAGCATGGTACACAGTTTGAAATAGTCTTTATGTGAACCTATTCAAAGATCTCCCCGAAACTCCTTGATCATTTAGAGTAAAATGTAGTCAAAATGGTCTTTAGATTGTCTTGCTCATCAGTTTAACATTAGGCTCTATAGGGATACAGAACTGACAGACGAATTGCTCTTCTTTTAAAGGTGTTGCTAGCCGAGGACATGCTTACCCTTCTGGAGCGATCACCAGTCCTGTTATCACTCCTGGTTTTCATAGGAGTTCACAATAAAATAGGTTTAATTTCTGAAAGTCGTGTTTTTATTTCTGTTCCTTGTTGCTGTCTCATTTTCTTTGTTTTGCCTTTGTATTTCTGTGATCTCGTTTTTGCAATGTTTCTGGCCTTTGGTTTTTGTATTAACGACATCCCTTCTTCCTTCGGTATTATACTGCAGTTTTAGTGGTGCCCTACAGGTGCGCATTTGATCTAAGATGGCTGCTAGTAGGAACACAGCTTGCTCTGGATCTAATGATAAAATGATAAACCATTCGAAAATCTACTCTTAAGTAGGTATACGTCAATAAAATACCCTCCTCTCTTACAGTATTTGGCCATTTAGAAATAATATAAGTAAAGGTGGTTAGCAGAAATATCAGTTCCTAAACTTATCCAACGTGTGCACCAGCGGAGCTTACAGTTAACAATTCGCTATATTTCAAAGCATTCAAAGACATTGTTCAAAACTTCTTGCCCATTCAGAACAAAACTCATTCAAAATCGTCCTATCAAATTGGCCGCTAGTGGAAACATAGCTAATGGGAAACCCGTTCAAAGAATCTGCTCTAAAACTGGCTTGTTGGAACCAAGCTTAGAAATTAGTCAAAATAGGTCTTTTTCGTGGTCCCATCACAAAAGGTGTCAAAATGATGTTCGGCATTTATGCAACCAATCAAGGAAAGCCGAAAGCGGGCAATATAGTTTAACATTGTTCACTATTTTACAACTATTTTAAGGTCTTCTCTAAAACTAATGAGCCAATAAAAACCAAACTTATTGATAATTGTCCTTCAAATTGGCCCCTTTGAAAAAGGCATTCGGTTAGTTTGCACCAAAATGAGCGCAGATGTCGAAATGACATGTGACATATGAAAACACATTATCTGAAAACCATTATCTAATATTGTATGACATTAATCATTCGGTATTTGGGTCTGGCAGCTCATCATTGTACCCTTTATGAAAACAAATCAAAGAACTTATCTGTAACTATTGGTTGAATTCAAACTAAACTTAGTCAAAATAGTCCTTTAAAATGGTGTCTAGAAGGTCGGCACCTCTTCCAAGATGATATTTGAGGTGGCGCAAAGTTTAACTCTGAAACTGCTGTATCGTTAATTACTAAACTTTGTCACAAGTTTTTGGATGGTCCTTTTTGTGGACTGTGTGTTTATGTTTAATAAGAAATGAAACACTGCCAATTAGTTTTCGATAATAAATAAAAACAACATGAACAAATGTAATTGCATGAAAAAATGATAATTTGTTAGTACCTCAATAAAATAACACAATTGAAAAAAACTGCTGCTTCTTGCTTCTTCCGTACGCCATCTACCACCTACAAATGTAATCCTGAAAAAAAATGAAAGGGTAAAATTAAACAATGTGCATAGAGCTTGCTAGGCAAAAGCATGACCTCCATTCCGTAATACTTTCAAATTGCACTTTTTTACAAATGGCTTCGAAAATTAATAACAACATCAACAAAATTAGGTAAAGATATGAAACCCCATCCTTAGGATTTTTCAAGTTTGTAAATCTCGGCCTCAGGTAAAGATTAGGGTAATAATGTTTTGAATTGTGAGATTTTCTGATAACTTTCATCAGAAGATAAGGACATGCTGAGTTATAAACTTCTGAAAGCCTGGAACCCACGTGTGTGAAGGTCGGAGACCAGCGAGTGGAGTCCGACGCCCAATTAGTGGATCTCTCTGAAAGCCTAGAGCCCATGAAGGTCCGAGACCAGCGAGTGGAGTCCGAAGCCCAGTGAGTGGAGTTCTGGGCCGAGTGAGTACAGGCCGGAGCCCTGGGTGTGGATCCCGGAGCCCTTGTGTTGGAGCCTGGTGCCTTTGTGTTGGAGCCAGGAGCACTACGTTCATAAAAGGTCGAAACCCGGAGCTAAGAGCCCATGTTATTCCTTTAACATGCCAATGAAAATTATCTAAGTTATTGAGCCTAAGAAGAACTCTCGTGGACAAAATTTCAAAAAAGTAATGGTGCATTACATGATATCCCGCAACGACTCAGTCGCAAAATTTCAAAGTTACAAGGGGCATGACTCCAGAACCCTGTAGACCTCTGAACGCAAAATTAAACTTGGCCTGTGTTTTGTGGTAATTATCTCACATACCAAGTTTGAAGACAATATGTTACTTCATTCACAAGTTATGACAGAAACCGTAAAATTCGTAAAATTTCAAATTGCCAAGGGGCTTAACTCCAGAACCCCTTGGACCTCTGAACCTAAAGTCAAACTTAGTACGAGTTTTGTGGTAAACAACTTGCATAACGAATTTTAGGAAAATATGTTATTTCATTCAGAAGTTGTCGGTCAGAAACAATAAAATTCCAAAATTTTCAAAGTTTCAAGGGCATTACTCCTGAACCCCAAAAACTTTTGAACCAGAAATCTAAAATGGCACGCGTTTTGTTATAAACAACTTACATACCAAGTTTAAAGATCATATGCTATTTCATTCACAAGTATCAGTCGGAAACCTTCGGGGGACAGACGGACGGATACACACGACTGGGTGTATCATACAATACTTCACCACTGCGAGTGGCGAGGTATAAAATTGAATCGTTGTTAAGTCAGCAGAAAACGTCTACTGTTAAGCTCTCTTCAAAGGAATCAATAAACATACAATATATGATACCCAAGCTCTTAAGATCGAATCAGAATAAAAGGTCTACAAATATGGTACCTCTATAAATTATTATTTCTTCACACGAAACTATTTAGACATATCAAATGTGAACATCCCAGAACTAACTGGTTATACTTACTAGAAGCTAGCAAGGTTAAAGCTCTATACAAGTATCACAAAGACAGAGTAAATCTACAAATACTAGTAAAGTGTTCCCTAAGTAATTTATACAACAAATATGAACACCCTAGCACTTTTGGAATTTTCAACTCGAAATATCCGAAATGGTATATATAGAGAATGACTGAAGTTTTATCCAATTGGAAGCAACGTATTTCCTCACAAACCTGTTATTTGTAAGTTGTTAAATTGGTGTGTGAGCTGAATCAATGCTCATTGTTGAAAGTCTCGTGGTGAAAAACAAAGAAGTAATAACAATTACAATTTCTAACAATTGTAGCGTACTATTTTTTTGATCTTATGATGTATTTGCATGATTATGTATAATCTAGATTTCTTTATTCAATACACTAATATTTACGAATTGTTTATTGAATCAGTTTCTTGTTTTTGTCATCGACCAGATTTCTTATTTGTAGACTTTTCCCCGGGTTCCTGGTTGCCGATTGCTCGGGAAAAATATTAATACGATTCTATTGAATAATTAAGAGGTAATTAATGCATCTATATACATGTACCTGAATTTTACTGGGAATAAAACTGATGTACCATATGTCATTCTGTTCCATTTGAATTTGTAACCACATGTTAGTCGTTTATCCTGTAATAATTTAATTTATAATTCAGACATTATTCAAAGATACGCCATTCTTGATGATTTCATTCAAGAGAAACACATTAAATAACAATAATTTACTTGAGATTGGAGAGACAATTACATGGTTAGAGAGACATTTCTGTTACCTGAATATAAATATGTTACATTGATATCATATTTTAAAAAACTTCTATTTCTTTTTTTTTCAAATTTTATTTGTTTTGTTTTGTTTTTGTTTGTTTTTTGCTTTTGTTTTGTTTTTGTTTTTTGTTTTTGTTTTTTTTTTGGAGGGGAGTGATTAGTGATTGGTAAAGTGAAGTATTTCATCTCTCAAAGCGAAAATATTNTGTAAGTTGTTTAGTAAAGTGATTCTTTCATTGTTATATATGGGACATTCCATAAAAAAATGAATACATTAATCTTCAATCGGTTGTCCACAGATACAAGATGGACTGGGTTTTGACCCTATTCATGTTCAAGAATGAGCGACAAATCCAGGCGCGATAACCCTTACACACATTTAAGTACTGCTCCCCGATAATTGAATGTTATCAGTAATCGGACGAAAAGAAAAGATACCTCGTGTAAATTCTTGCTATAGATGTCGCGCTGATAAGTAGGCGTTTTAATTAATGCTAATTAAATTACTCAGCGGGAATTAAGTACTCATGTCAGTTTTTTTTTTCTAATATCATTGTCATACTACCATGAAGCTAGGATATTCAGAGTCCAACCAGCTATGTAGAAAACGGTTTGAATTATCCGGTGTCTTCATCGTATTTTGGTTTTGAAGTCGACATGGAAAATATTTTTTATGCAAAAAAAAAATGTAATAAATATTCAACACGTTCAGCATTATATTCTCCGTGTGTTGCAACTTTCCCGGACTTGTTCACATCATAGTATATAGTTTATTAATAAAATGTAATATTTTTATTTTACCATCATGGTATATCAATGTATTATCTGTATATAGATGCATTTGAATACTGAATGATGATTTTTGCTGATTTGTCTTATATATTTACTATGAAGGTGAAATAATAAATGTAAATCTCACGAATTCGTTATTATTTATGTGTAAATAAAAAAAACCCAAAGTTGCTGTTTATGATTTATTTTCTGCATATGCGTATAACGATGACCGGATAAAATGTAGAAGAGAACCGGTTTGTCACTACACATTTTCAAAGTCAACCGATATTTTGATACCTTACACTGAGGGATTTCTGTAATATCAAAAGTTTTCGTGTTCACAATGGTGGTCATTTAGTTTGTGTTTTTTTTCTTTTTTTTCTTGTATTTGTTTTGTTTTTGTTTTTGTTTTTTTTTTTTGCTTTTTGTTTTGTTATACCCCTTTTTTTTCAAAAGGGGTGGGGTCTTTGGTGTTTTGCTTGTCACATGTTCTTGCATTTAGGTTGAAAACTCATGAACCGAGTTTTTTTCTCTTATTTTTTTTTCTGATAATTCAGAATGTCATAATATTCACACCCCCACCCCAACCCACCTGCCGAACTAAATTCGTTGATGTTTCAAAACGATATTTACAAGTGTACACTGCATGACAATCACTTATAATAAGTACCTGAATTTATTGTTGAATTATCTTATTAAGGTAAATGATGTATATATATATACCTAAATTGATTGAATTTTGGACCTTGCAGCTGACACCATATATGCAAATGATTAATTTTCAGCCATTTTGTAAAACTCATATATCCTTGATCTACAATAAAAATAAAAAAAAAACATCAGTGTAATTAAAGCGTGCCGAGAAATGTGGCTTTTCGCATTTATTTATTTATTTTATTTCTTTTATTATTACTATATTTTTTTTGTTTTCTCCTTCCATTTTCCACAAGGCAAAAAATCATGACTGTGAAAACGAGAAAACGGGACCTGTCCACAAGTAATAATGCTAATCAATTGCGAAAATTACAATCAAAACAGACCACCCGGCTCACAGACTTGCTGCATGTAGGTTCTAATGTGAGACTGATAACTCCAAGGTCTCATAACGAATGACCACATATATATACCTCTATAAAGGAAGTGACCCCCCCCCCCGTGCAGCTGCTCTTTAATCCATTCAGTGTACCATTGTAACTTGGTGTTTAATGAATAAATAAGTAAATATTAAAAAGGAGCTTCATCTTAAAAGAAGACTCACTATCATGAAAGTGCGAATGGGAAAAACGGTTGACTTGCATTCTCAGTAAAGTTTACTTACATTCTAAATTTTTTGTCGTCTGATATATCTGAATTTTTCTCAATTAAAACGAGATTTTTTTTACATAATTCAAGATATGATTGTTGCATCCTATTTTCTTAATATTTCTTGTTAAACGTATGTTCTGTATCTTAGTTTTTTCTTTTCAACATATATATTAAAATCGACAAATTATTCGACTTAAACGCCATTTTAAGAACAACAACACCATCAACGGTTTAAAATCTTATGTATTATAGACTTGAAAGCATTTCGTGCAGTTTAAGCCATTTTGCACAAATAAAATCCAAGGGATAAAAGATATATACTGAAACAAACGAAGGTGGTCAAAAACTTCATCGTTATAGTTAACTCGTGTACTCAGATATCTGAAAGCGAAATTTTCTTGCATATATGCGACAGTTTTTTTGTGTATCACTGCTGTATTCTTTTCCATGGTGTAAGTTCCAAGATTTCATTTTGACTCTACTATTCTGTCAAATTATATTGAGAACTTTGCAAAAGTGTTTTAAATATTAAGTCACTCCAATTAAAATTTGCAATTCCAATGATTGCAAATCTTGTGCCACCATTTTTGAGAATGACCAAGAAGTTTAAAAAAATCGCAAAGAGCTGATCAAAATCATATTCTAAACTCTATATCTTATGATTTAACACAGCAGCAATTTAAAAAAGAAACATGGGAATTTCAAAATCCAATGGAAAATACAGTTTCGTATGGTATTTCACTACATTTTATGAAAGGATATGGAGTAAATGAACATGAAACCATAACGCATATGTTAACTCCAACTGCAAATAATTTAAATGAGCTGTATGGCCATTCTGGAAATTAATTCCTCACCAGCAGCACTAGAACCCAAACATTGGAAATCCACGATCTAAAAAATGTCCAAAAATGCATAAAACCAAAAGAATTCCGAATAATCAGTAAATATCAAATATTTTAATTTCTCATGGGACTTTGAAATAATTTATAGGACTTTTACTACTGCCATGGGATTTCTTTAACTTCAATGGGAACATTTTTCCAATGGCAATACTAGTAATTCAAACTCCCATTAGAAATAGTGAAAAAATAGTAAAATCTCATGGGAAAATGCATTTTCTAATAGGATTATCAAATTTCTATGCTTTTTAAATTACAGATGTGTAAAAGTGTATTAACATACAATTTTGGTTGAATTTGGCTTGTCTGTTTAGATCCTTTTGGTTATTTGTTCTCTATCAGCTTTTACACGTTTTCGGTTCAAGGATTTCCAAATGATTTGGTTTGATCTGCACTGATCAGACATGGGTGCGCATATGCAAAAAAAAAAAATAAAATAAAAAAATAAAAAAAAAATAAGTAATTTCGGTATTTCGTTATCAACTGACTAATTTAAATTTCGCAAGTCTCATGAATTTTTTCAAATTATTAACACTTATATGGTAGCTGTCAAAACTTGTTGCACAAGATTTGCAATAACTGGAATTGCAAATTTAAATTGCAATTAGTTTATTATTGAATACCTTTTGAATACCACACTCACTTTTTCTTATGTGACTGACTTGTTATGTGACTTTACAATTGAAAATGTAAACATTTTTTATGTATTCAAAATAATTGTAACTTCTTTGTATTTTATAAGTTGTAGAAATTCGCGGTAAATAGAGAAATCTGAAAATGAGTCCGGTCCATCATTTTAAAACTCAAAGAAGAAAAATGTTTCATTTGTAAAGCGTAGAACTGCATTGCAAAAATTGGGTATCGTTTAATATTTTCAAAATACGCATTTGTTTTCCATATTCAAAACGTTAATTGTTATTTTCATTGATATCATTTTCATTTGTTTTGTGAACACCCAAGTAAATTATGATTATTTTTGGGAGTACAATAACCAACTATAGCATAAATCAGAGTCAACTTTACCCCACTACACAATAAACTATAGCATATAAATTAAATTTTTAGCATCAATCGTTCAGTAAGCTCTTTGTTTGCACAATATTGAGCATTTATGTACATTATCACACCCTATTACCGGCAATCCCAACTACAGTGGCTATCCCGCCTGCAGATTTGTAAACAACTTGAAGACAGAAGAAGGTGATGCTTTCACTTACAAATAAATCATATTAATATTCAATAATACATTTGTCTTTTATGCTTTAAATGTAGCTAACATGTCTATGAATATTCATGACAAGTACTAAGTAACGATCTTTTGAAACTTCGGAGATTTTGAGGAAGAAAT
>MJUU01004001.1:0-11711 GCA_002080025.1 Modiolus philippinarum | reverse complement strand
AGGAGTTGAAATTCACTTGGAAAAGAAAAGAATTAGGAGAATTATCGTGGGAATAGCAGAAAATACACGTTAAACGCTATCAATGCCAAATATCCTTCCATACAAGTGCGAAAAATTCAGCCACTTGAATTGTAGTTTTTGTTAAAGCCCGTTGCTAGAAACAAACTCCAACTAGCAGCGGTGTCATCAGAAATGATGACCATTCCTGTACTTTCCTGTTTGACACGGAAAACAGTTGTTATAGACCCTGGGCGTTATTTTTCTCTACATTTTGGATCTCAAATTATCGATAGTCTCTATTCTTAATAAAATATGGCTGCTGGAAAGAATTCCAAAGCATAAGTGGTATTTGAGACTTTCGGGAAGTTTACAAAAATTTGAATCAAATAATTTAGTAATTCAGTTGGTGAAAATGTTTGTCTTAACAAATTCTGAAAGTGTTGTTGCTAGGTAGAGTTCCAAAGAAATAAGTGGTCATTGAGACTTTCAGGAAATATACCAAAGTATGAATCACATATGTTGGAAATCAATTGGTGAAAATGATTGTGCTAATGGACACAAAATCATAAAGTATGGTTGCTAGGTAGATTCCCCAAAAATAAAAAGTCTCTGAGACTTTCGGGATATTTACCGAAGTTGGAATGATATTTTAGAATTCTAAGTATTGATAATTAGTTTTTTTTCCGAACACTTACCAAAATACAAAATGATATGCTAAATGTTCACACAAAAAAAAAGTCTTTGACATTTTTGATAAATTGGAACCGGAATCAAAATTCTGAAAGGTATTGCACATCTACATACTATATAAAACAATTCTATTACAAAATTAAATCCATAAATCCAAAAAATGTAGAAGGAGTTCCACTGACAAGCTCACAGAAGTAAAAAAAAACACATCATGGGGGCTCTTGTTTGTACCAACAACAACATCAAAAATCCGAAAGCTCATTGTGCATCTGCGGAGTTCCACTGACAAAGTTCATCTAACAGACAGACGGATGAGCACTCGCTACAAAAAATTGATTTTCGATGTCCTTAGAGTAGTTCTATCTTCCCAAACACTTTAAAATGCCTAGGAAGATTTTCGATAACATTTTAGCATACTTTGAAAATGGCCCGCCATAGGCATACAATTAAGGTACAAATGACCATACTTCCTTCAAACATCTACCTTAATATCGGATTTATTAGACCATAATCTTACAGCTATATAGGTTTTTATTGTCGAATGAATGACCTGTGGTACTATTTATTGTGTTATCCAAGTCATCAGATACAATACAGGATATGAGTTAGGGTTGGTGCAATTTTTTTCTGTTAATAATACAGATATCTTGCAGAAAGAGGGCAAAAGGTGATAAAATATACAATGAGGGTTAAAAAATAACAGAACAATATGGGTATTGATAGGAGCCAAAATCCAAGTGCAAAAAGACAATACGGATGCAAACAAAAAAATGTAAGACGTAAATAGCTGGAATTCCGCACCATTAATTTTTGGTAAGGCTAGATATGCATCGGGGTCGAACTAATGAGTGCTGGACAAATAAGTGTCGGACTGTTGAGTGTCGGACAAATAAGTGTCGGACCAATGAGTGTCGAACTAATAAGTGTCGGACTAGCGATGTGCACCCATATCAGTAAACTATTTTTGAATATACTGGTCTTGGAGACGCTGCTTTATAACCAATCTGACTTACTGACATTTCCTTATAAGTGTCGTTGACAAGCTTATAAAGTGTTGTTTTATATTGTTTTTTTCCAAATCATCCAGATAAATTGTTTGCTAATAGCTAGTACCTTAATCATGTTGGATACGAGAAAAAAAAGCACGAATACAGCTGTTTATATGCTAATATACAGAACCAAAGCTTCTCCCCTTTTTGTAAAATTTTTGGAATGATTTACTATTCGCTTCAATTATACAGTGATAATGTCAAATTAATTTGTAAACTCTGACCTCCATTATGAATCAAAGACACTTTGAATTTCATTCCCGATTCTTATCAGTACACTGGATGTAAGATAATTATTATTATAATTTTAGAATACAAAGAAAATAATTAATTCATGTGCAACCCTTTTTCATTAATTTTATAATAGGCTCTAGTTTTGTTCAGTACGATCACTGGTTAATGGGAAAGAACTCGTGTATATATATTGTCAAACTTTTTTTTTCTTCATGAGGATGATATAAAACAAATACTTCTAAACAAAAAAAATAAAAACAAATAAAATATGTGTACGATTCGAAATGTACACTTTCTTTAATTAAACTGAATAAATTCTGTGAATTAGTATGTACCGCATTGAATAATCTCGGCATTTTCTCTTTCCATATAACGGATGCTCTGAATGGTTAATTTTTATCATTTTTGCATATGCAAAAATTATTTTGCTTAAGCAAAATAATTTAGCATATGCAATATATATTTTTGCATATGCAATAATCAAATAAGCTTATCCTAAATAGATTTTTGAATATGCAAAATTCAATATTGCATATGCAAAATTCTAATTTTGCTTAAGCAAAATTGATTTTAGCAAAAGCAAAATTCAATAATTATGACCTTAATACCGCGCCATACATACTGACTCGTATCCTGGTCAGTTAAATCCAATATAAATCAAAGGATTATGAGGTTCACAAAAACACAACACAAGAAACACATCACTAAATAAAAACACTTTATACACTATTTACACGGTGTGGTCATATATTTGAGGACATTTCCTAAAATATAGGCGAGACAACCTTCTAAGAAGAAAGTGGCTAATGTGCCAAAAGCATGTTCCATAGTTGTAATTTTAATTACTTTTAGACACACAACTCCACTATCCAAAGGTTGACCACATGTCTCGCAACCTATCTCTGTTGCAAGGCTCTTTTATATGATCTTGGTCAACTTTCTTAATTATTTAACAATTAAAACCCTGATTGACACCTATGAAGGGTGGTTCTTAAGTATAAATAGAAACTTACACAATTTCTTTACTTTTCAATTTTTTTTATAAATATTCACTTTTTTTTAAGCCAATGATACAAAATAACATTTCTAAATAAAACATTTTTCTCCTCAATTTGTAAAATAAAATATATATTTTCAATATGTTTTAATCAGCTGATTGAACTGATTATATCACTGCTACTGACCATTGCAGTGGTTTTATTATCTTATTTACAACCTTATCTTCTCTNTTGTGACAATCTTTCATTCATTCCACTCATTTAAAGAGGCACCATAACCCTCAACACCTATCATTGGTCGTTTGTTTATCAAAACGGACAAAGGCGGCGTAACGTCTTTATTATTGTTGGTATTGATACATGTGCTTGGTATCTTTGGTTTGTTTTTCGGCTCCAAGAAAGCTTTTGTCAAAACATTAAATGAAAAGATGCAGAACTGTTGAAAACAAAAGAAGAATGAGAAAAAAAATCATTTTTTTTTTGTATCATGATCTTCATTTCATAAAAAAGGGTTTTTCGTTGTTTGCATCTTTTACGCATATAGATAAAAAAAAATATCTCATTGAAGTCCCTACAGTCCTTAATCTGAATAGTATGAAATTTTCAAATGCATGGAATTTGTAGCACGTTAAAAATACTTGTAAAACCTAGTCGAATCACCTATTATACTCGCTGAAACCATCAATGTTACCATATTTACAGAAACGAAATTTCAAAAATAGTTACATGACCCCCCCCCCCCCCCAAATAAAATAAAATAAAAAACAAGCGTTTTTGCAGAATTCTCAATTACCTTTTTTATAGTACGCGACACTTAAAAGGGCGACACTTCAAATATATTAGTTATGACATGTCATTGCCGCCGCAATGATTAGCTAGCACGATAAAAAAATCCACACTTGTACAAATGTTGTGTGGACTTGTGTTTATTTTTACTTTCTATCTGATTAGCTCCGCCTACTTTTTTCGCGCCGTCTATCGGTAACATGTATTTGTGTTATGTGGGACCAGACTCTCTACATACATGTAAGAGTCTGGTTGAGGCAGACTAATGTAAGGTAAGTCTGCAGTGATTCGTATAACGTTCGGACAAATCCGCTTCCTTAGAAATGGTTGACATCATAGACGCCAGTGTATTTTTGCCAATAGGCTGCGTTGCATACCAAACTTTTACTTTTGGATAGATTAAAGGTTTTTTGAAAAAATGCGTCACATTTTGGGCTTAATTAGCTGAGATACAGATCAAGGCTCTTGACGGGACAATGATCACTGGCGGGGTTGGCATACATTCTAACCTCATTGTTATTTTCCTTTGAATCCACCCCGCGGTGTGTTTTGTCACATTCATCGTATAATATTTTGTAATATTCTTTCCCCTTGTCATCCTTGAACTTTCCATATGAATTTTGTTTCAAATCACGAAGGCCCTCCTGCCCCCGTCTACCAATTTAAACAGCAAATCATAGAATACTTTATACTGTAGTGTGACTGGTTTGTCCGTATCGAAAACCCCACTTGTATATAGTTTTTCAATGTCCCCATCCGCAATGGGCTTTTTATGAACTGAGACATCCTTTCCCTCTCTTTTCAGATTTTTAATCATTCCAGTTAGCACATGTACTTAAGATCATGCACTATTTTTACTTGTCGATTAAACGGAGGGCTGGTTAAATGTCTTGATAGAGCTGCCCTAATTCCTATTAGTGCTGACTTGGAGTAATCTTTCCCGCCTCTTGTTTGCAAACTGGCATAAAAATAACACAGCTTGTCATTTAATGACGTATCATTCAAGTTTTCAAAGTTGACATATTCGCCATTTTCCTTTAACCATTCTGAAAATGATTTTTTTTTTTTTTTGAAATTTCATTCAACATGATAACATGGTAATTTTTTTTCATAATTTTTTTGGCAACATTAACTTAATTAAATGCTTGTTAGACCACTTCAAAAAAAATCATAGATTATCATTCAATGTTTTGAAAAACTAAGTTGTCGTCATGAGGGCCTGTAGGCATATTTTATTTTTATAAGAACATGGTTAGACCTTATATTTGTTTTCCTTTTATACGTGGCTTTTGTTCGATATAAAATATTGGCAAATACAAGCCAAGGTCTGACCATGTCCTAAATCTTTTAGAACCTACATGTCATGTATGTATTTCATAAAAACTGTTTCGTCCCTGCCAAGGGAACTCATCAGGTGGCTTAAGGCTACCACGACAGTTTTTTTTTTCTTTTTTGCTTAATTTCTTTCTTATTTTAATAACACAGTACCAACTAGACGCTAGCTATATAGATTTTCTGTTTCTTTTTACCATGTTTACAATTTAGTTGTTCCCTTTAATAACATTTAGTACCAAAACCCACTAGAGATATAAAGCAATTAATTTCCTTTGCTTATTATTAATTTTTAATACCTTTCCACGAAGAATAATAATGTGCAAAGGAAATTAATACTGCAGATCCAAGAATAAGACTGACCACCAGAGATTTAGACTTATTTGCCAAAATTAAAACTGGCATGCTAAGATTAATGCATGTACGGGTAACATGCAGATTTTAAGCAATGGATATTGACATTGATTATCGAAATGTGTCCTGAATAAAATGTAGAAAATAAGTACAATGTACCACATCCTGTGTGTTCGGGCTGCAACACACCGATATGCATGTATCCTGTTTGCTATTTAGTTAATGGTATTATACAAAATGTAGTACGCTGACTTTTAATTATAATTGATCATCGCGATCAAGTCATCACTATCTATTACTATGTAGAAATATTTAAATTCCTGATTGTGTAAAAAACTTGCCTTGGAAAAAAATATGACACCTTTTAAGTTAAATTTTCAAAGATGGAGGTAAAATTGAAATAATAACATAAAAAAATTCTTCGGTTGATTCACACAAATATCTCTTCAGTGCAGATCAGATTGTCATTATTTTATTTTATTTTATTGTCTAGTATATACATTGTTTTATATGTACAAATGTACATATATTTATTGTACTGCAGAACAGTGTACATTTTAAAACTTAAAAAACCTCTGTAGTACAATGGATAGTACACCTGCATTGTGATTTCTAGTGGAGAGTACAGAAACGTTGTTATGCACAGTTGTACAAAAATATAGTTTAGGAAAAAAAAAGAACAGCAAAAATACCAGTTTGCATGCATCTGAATTTGAACAAATAAAGATTTCAATTTTAAATATTTTTCAACAAGATGTGCTTGAAATTTTATATGCACACAAACAACTGTACCCATGCCACCTTGCAGTACAAGTAGGAGATTGGGGTTCAAATCCTCACTGGGGTAATTGTTATAAATGTATTACTGTTCTGCACTATGTTTATCATGTTTTTATAGTACATATATAAATATATTAATGTATACCGGTAATTACTTCCTATTATATACCTGACAACAAAGTGGGTTTCTGTGTGAATAATAGAGCCTAAAAAAATTCTGTGTTCTAGGTAATTTGCGGACCCTACTTTAAACCTTCCATTGAACCCAATTTTTTTTTATTCCCTCTTTAAAAAAACAGTTAAAAGGTTACATTAACCGACTGACATTTATGACCGACTTTTGTTTTTATTCTTAGGTTTCCAGTTAACTGAAATTTGTCACGATATGATGCTATTTGAACTATTTAAACAATTAATTCTATCAAGAAGCTGAAAACTGAGAGGAGGGAGGTGGGGGAATCACATAAATTTTCCGGATCTCATTTGCCATGTTCAAAATAAAATTGCTAAAAAAGTGTTTAAATGTACCGACCTTTTTTTGTATGTTGGAAACACAGAATTTTTTAAGGCCTAGTGCAATTTGAGAAAAACTTTGCTAAAAAAGAATGATGTGTATATACCTCTGAGAAGATTAACACCCCAGTTAGTTTGTTGATTTGCTCTGGGTTCTGTTCTGGCTTTTGCTAGTGATTGGACATGATCCTCTGTTATAGCCTTTTTGAACCTTTGTTTTTTGACAACTGGTTCAGGATCAAGAATATCAACATGTAGCATGTCATTGTCTGATGGTTAGTTCTCTACTGCCTCCATTGTAGATGTATTTGCAAATGTTGCCTTTTCCACAAATGTATTTTCATCAATGTCTACCATTTCATCGTCAGACTGACTGTTTTGAAAATTGTATATTGTTTGTTCTGTCATGCTAGCAAAAGCAGCTACATGTTTAAATGTTTAAACACCCTTTTGGTGACCCCAGTTGTCACAGATTGAATGATATATTTTCTGACGGAGTTTGGCTCTATAAAGTAGTCAATGATCCTGTATTTTGAGCCCCTGTGCTCTACCATTAAACCAATTTTCAACGGGGACACCGTTTGTGTCGCCATTCTCAACAATGTAAACACCAGACGAACTTGTGCTTTTACGTGGGAGTTTAAATATGTAAAAGGAACAGCCGAGCATGAACTTTCAAAATAACGACTGTATTATGATATAAGGTAAACAAATGAATAAAGTTGATTGAAAACAACACAATATATACATTTTATATGTTTATTGATTCAATTTTGCAGCCATAACTGAGAAATATGCAAAATATACACGTACTGCGCATACGCGTAAAGGGTATTGTGCTATAGGCTTATTCGCCGTGACGTCATAACTTCGATATTTTTACCTGTGGAGCCTTTTGGCTGGCAAGAAATCGTAATCATTAATTAGGGTCATAAACATGTCATTTTCAATTAACTTGTATGGTTTTGTTTTTAAAGGTAATTTGATAATTTCTTTTGATCTGAATTGAAGACATTTTACAGTTTAACAGGATATAAAAAATTTCTATATTTGATTATTTTTATTTGATCTAATTGACGTATTTGTAAAGTATTCAAATTTTTGACAATTTCCATATATTTGAAATACACATTTCAAATTATTCAGAAGAAATTTAGAAAAAGTAAATCGGTAGAAAAAAAATATGAAAATCTCAAGGTTTGTTATGCATTTTACAGATCCAAAATCGGACTAGTATGTAAAAAGTTATTTAAAAAATAAAATTCTGTCCCATTGCTTTACAATGCAATTTATTCCTGAAATACAATTTTGCCAACCAAAAAATTGTTTTTGTGACGTCACTGATTGGATTCGCGAACAAGCCTATTTAGTGACCTCTATTGTTCCCAAAGCCAAAGTAGCACGCCATGTAAGAATTAATAATTTTACCCCATCATCGATTCGTTGCCCTACACCCAAGGACCCCAAGGCGTGGGGGACCTAGAAGGAAGGTTCACTTGGCATATTAAGAAAGCTAATACCCTGATCTACACATTTAAGGAAGGTTTGGTGTAACTTGGGCAGCCTGGGGGCCTTGGGTGTAGGGAAATGAAGCCGGACTTGGGAAAATTACCCTACCCACCCCCATAATCCGCTTCCGCCATCCAGGGGCTTTGTAGAACCAAATAGGGACCTTATTCAGGAAGCAGGGTCCCCTACCTACATTTTGAGCTATAGTTTGGGGGTAATGGAGGCCTCCAGGACGCCGGAAGTGACCGAAAATTGAGAATATTATGGTTGGATATGGGCTGATTTAGGGTACCGGCCTAAGGTGCAATGCCTCTTACGACTGTCATCGGCCTTATATCGCATAATTATTTCCTTATCTAGTAAGGGGAAATCTTAGCATTTTGAGCACTAGTTTGTTGAAATTAACCCATCCCGAGGGCCTGCCGAGGTGAAAATCGCACCTGGTTATGACCCCTGATCTGGACCCTACCGCACATTGGTTTTTTGGCGTTTTTCTCATTACGGGGACCCAGTACGAGGATTGCCTTGATATATTTGGAAAGCTAAGACCCTAGTCTACACATTTGTGGAAGGTTTGGGGTAACTCGCGCAGCCTGGGGCCTTGGGTGTAGCGAAACGAAGCCGGAATTGGGAAAATTACCCTACCTACCCCCTATAATCCGCTTCCCATAAAATCCATGGCCTTTTGAGAACCAAATACGGGCCCTATTCAGATAGCAAGGTCCCCTGCCTACATTTTGAGCTAGAGTGTGGGTTAATGCAGGCCTCCAAGGTCCCGGAAGTGACCGGAAATGGAGAATATTATGGATGGATATTGGCTGATTCAGGGTACCGACCTTAGGTTTTATGCCTCTTACGACTGTCACTGGCCTTATATCGAATAATTATTG
The DNA here is from genome assembly GCA_002080025.1 of Modiolus philippinarum. Classification (NCBI taxonomy): domain Eukaryota; kingdom Metazoa; phylum Mollusca; class Bivalvia; order Mytilida; family Modiolidae; genus Modiolus; species Modiolus philippinarum. Next base: position 2,576 of record MJUU01004001.1, on the reverse strand, counting down.
CCTTATCTAGTTAGGGGAACATCTTAGCTACATTTTGTTGAAATTAACCCATCCCGAGGGCCTGCCGAGGTGAAAATCGGGCCTGGTATGACCCCTGATCTGCACCCTGCAATGGATACCCCGTACCTCCAATTGGTTTTTTACATTTTTCTCCTTATGGGGACCTTCTAGGAGCAAATCCTTGGTATATTTAGGAAGCTTAGACCATTGCCTTCCATTTTACACAAAATCTGAGCTATCCCCCCCCCACGCCTTGGGGTCCTTAGGTGTAGGAGGGGAACAAATCGGTGACGGGGTTAAATTGTTATATCGACCCCTAGGTGTCCTTGCTGGATCTAGGGACCGTTTTACACCCAAACAGGTACCTTTGTCGAATAGCAGGGTCCTTTAGCTTTGTTTGACACTCGTTTGGCCATGTTGAGCCGTCCTGGGGGACGGGAAGTGGCCTAAAATAGCCCCCTTGTAGTGAAATATATGGAGATTTTGGTACTGGCCATTAGTTTTACAGCTGTTGCGGCTTCCAGGGGCTATATATGAACTAGATAATGGTGTATCTATTTAGTAGTATCCCTTAACTATAGTTTGAGCCCTCACATATGGTCCTGGATTCATCCCGGCGACTGGAAGTAGGTGAAATTGGAGATAATATGACCCAAGATCTCTCTTCCGCCTTGTTCTGACCCTACCGCACTTTGGTTTTTGCATTTTTCGCCTTACAGGGACCTTCTAGGAGCATATTCTTAGTATCTTTATAAAGCTAAGACCCTTGGCTACCGTTTTATAAAAAAATTGAGCTATCCCCTCGCCTTCGGGACCCTGGGTTTAAGGGAACAAATCGGTCAGGGGGTTTATTATTGAACCAATCCCTATGTTTCTGCCTTTTATGGATCAGTTTAACAACGAAAATGAAAGTTGTAAGCAAGAACTGACAATATCTTAGATATTTACTATCGGGGCTTTTCCCTCCACTGCCTAAATGTTATGTAAATATATATCTTATGACATAACAATGGGGAAGATGTTATTATTGCATACATTTAGAGACAAGGCCTTTTTGGCTATTTTCTAGGTATTTAGTATTTTAGTCCGCATTTTTGCGGACTAGTGGGGCTCGTCCCTCCGCTCCGAAAATCAGTCCGCATAAATGCGGAGCGAAAGTTGGCACTTACACATATATCTTTGCGGAAAGGTTACATATATCATTACTAAATACATTTCTAGACTTGTAAGGGAAGTTCTGACCACTTTCTAGATATTCAATATTCAGAATTTCAGTCCGCATTTTGCGGACCAGGGGGGCTCGTCTCTCCAGTCCGAACATTAGTCCGCATAAATGCGGAGTTAAAATTGATATCAACATATCTATCTACCTTGATATATGAGGTATATCATTATATAATACATTTCGAGACTTAAAAGGGAGGATCTGAGCACTTTTTAGATATTCAGAATATCAGTCCGCAATTTTGAGGACAAGGGGACTGTGTTCTCCCAAGGAGGAGGAATATTCCCAATAAACACTTATTGATAAGTGGTATCATTCTAAGTTATTATTTTTGATATAGTAACACATATAGAATGATTACTGTACCCTATTTCATGCAGAGTGACTTATAGTGGTCACAGGCAGACACTTTACTGACTATTCAGGAACATAAACAAAAAAGCTCTGTCAGGAACCGAAATATATCGTAATTATATATATATATAAGTGCCTTGTGATATAACAAAGGGCAAGATATTATTATTGAATGTATTTAGAGACAAGTTCAGGCCTTTTTGACTGTTTTCTAGGTGTTCAGTATTTCAGTCTGCATTTTTGCGGACCAGTGGGGGCTCGTCCCTCCGCTCCGAACATTATTCCGCATATATTTGCATATATATGCGCGGAAATATAATATATATCATTACTTAATACATTTCTAGACTTGTTAGAGAAGTTCTGGCCACTTTTTAGATATTCAGTAATTCGCTCCGCATTTTTGCGGACCAGTGGAGGCTCGCCCCTCCGCTCCGAACATCAGTCCGCATAATTGCGGAGTGAAAGTTGACCCAATATCATATATTTGCCAACAAATGCGAAGTATATCATTATTATATATATTTTTAGACTTAAAAAGGAGGATCTGGATTTTGCGAACAAGGGGGCAGTGTTACACCAAGGAGGAGGAATATTCCCAATAAATACTTATTGACAAGTGGTAAAATTCTAAGTTATTATTTTTGATATAGTGACACATTTAGAATGATTACTGTTCCTTATTTCATACAGAGTGACTTATAGTGGTCACATTAATATCATAAGGCAGACACCTTACTGACTATTGAGGAATATAAACAAAAAAGCTCCGTCAGGAACCGAAATATATTTAAAGTGTCTTGTGATATTATTATTATTGAATGCATTTAGAGACAAGTTAAGGCTCGTCCCTCCGCTCCGAACATCAGTCCGGATAAATCCGGAGTGATAGTTGACACAATTTCAAATATCTGTGCGGAAATATGATGTTTATCATTATTAAATATATTTGTAAGTAGTTGATATGGCAAAAAGCCGTAGGTTTTCAAAAATCGTT
>MJUU01004000.1:145756-164713 GCA_002080025.1 Modiolus philippinarum | reverse complement strand
CCACATGCACATCTTCAATATAGGTACAAATGATCTGCAAAATAAAAACTTCCTACCATCAAAACTGTAGGAGGAGTTGCGTGGACAAACTATGTACCCTCTATTACAAAATCACCCCAAAAATGACTAAGTTCAACAATGTATATTTTTGACAAAAATACACCAAAATCAAAATCCTTACCACATGCACATCTTCAAAATAAGTATGAAAGATCTGCAAAATAAAAACTTCCTAGCATCAAAACTGTAGGAGGAGTTGCACGGACAAACTATGTACCCTCTTTCACAAAATCACTAAAAAATGACTAAGTTCAACAATGTATATTTTTTTACAAAAATTAACCAAAATGAAAATCCTTACCACATGCACATCTTCAATATAGGTACAAATGATCTGCAAAATAAAAACTTCCTAGCATTAAAACTGTAGGAGGAGTTGCGCGGACAAACTATGTACCCTCTATGAAAAATCACCAAAGATGACTAAGTTCAACAATGTATATTTTTAACAAAATAGCACCAAAATCAAAATCCTTATCACATGCACATCTTCAATATATGTACAAATGATCTGCAAAATAAAAACTTTCTAGCATAAAAACTGTACGAGGAGTTGCGCGGACAAGCCATGTACCCCCCTCGGACGGAGGGACGGACGAGGGTAAAACAATATGCCCCCCGACTTATCGTCGCGGGGGCATAAAAATACAAATATACAAGTAAAATCTCATTTTCCATCAACACACTCCAAAATCCTGAAACAAAAAATTCATATATTCAAGTTAAATATCATTTTCAATCAGCACACTCCAAAATCCTGAAATCAAAAATACAAATATTCAAGTAAAATCTCATTTTCCATAAACACACTCCAAAATCCTGAAACAAAAAAAAAATACACATACAAGTAAAATCTCATTTTCCATCAACACACTCCAAAATCTGGAAATCAACAAGATGTGTTCAGACAAATCGAAAAGTCCAGAGACCTTGCAGGACATTCGGTCAGGCAAGTAAGGAAAAGCTGCCAGACCAATAATATATTTACAGGACCTACAGTTTTATTGCAAAGAGCAAATGTCAATTTTTTACCTGACATTCGGTCCTGTTGGCTTATAATTTTTGCCAGACCGACTCAAGTTTTGCCTGATTTGTCCTTCAGTCAGGCAGTTTTCGATATGTCTGTGTGTTTGTCAAACACTATGCCTCCGGTAGCAACCATGTCTACAATACAAAATTAATGCTAAAGCAATCACTAGAAATTAAGTAGACATTTGTACTAAGCTCCATTAGATATATTCACATATAGAATATCAAGCCCCTGGCAATCACAATTAATGAGCTAAAACCACAATCTAGATTTTGACCTTCTGACCTCTGTGACCTTGACCTTTGACCTGACCTTAATGCAATTTGCATAATTGTGTTTAGCTTTATATGATCAATATACAGACCAAATATGAAGGTCCTATCACATCTCAATCTGGTTGAAAAGATATAGGCAATGTTAAGGTTTTCAAATTTCCACTCAGTAACCTTGACCTTCCACCTGACCAAAATTTTTTTGGTGGATTTGTACTAAGCTGCATAACTTCTGTTCACATGTAGAATATGAGGCTTCTAGCAATTGTAATTAATGAGCTACAGCAAAATCTAGATTTTAACCTTTTGACCTCTGTGACCTTAACCTTGTGACCTTGACCTTTGACCTGACCTAAATGAAATTTGCATAATGCTGTTCAGCTTCATATAACCAATATACATGCTAAATACAAAGGTCCTATCACATCTGGTTGGAAAGATATAGGCAATGTTAAAGTTTTCAAATTTGCACCCCATGACCTTGACCTTTACCCTGACTGAAATTTTTTAGTGGATTTGTACTAAGCCTCATTAGATCTATTCACATATGGAATATCAAGCCTCTTGCAATTGTAACTAACGAGCTATAGCAAAAGCTATATTTTGACCTTTTGACCTCTGTGACCTTGACCTTTGACCTGACCTTAGCAAATCTGCATAATGCTGTTCAGCTTCATATGACCAATATACAGGCCAAATACAAAGGTCCTATCACATCTGGTTGAAAAGATATAGGCAATGTTAAATTTTTGTTAAAGTTTTCAAATTTGCACTTAGTGACCTTGACCTTTGACCTGACCCATTTTTTTTTTTGGTGGATTAGAATTAAGCTTTATTAGATCTATTCACATATAGAACATCAAGCCTCTGGTAATTGTAATTAACGAGCTATAGCAAAATCTATATTTTGACCTTTTGACCTCTGTGACCTTTGACCTGACCTAAGTGAAAATTGCATAATGGTGTTCAGCTTCACATGATCAATAAACACACCAAATATGAAGGTCCTATCACAACTGGTTTAATAGTTATGAGTTGAGTTAAAGTTGCGGACAGACAGACAGACAGACAGGCCCAAATCTAAAGATCCGAGGGCATAAAAATACTGGTAGAAGTAAAATCTGATTTTCCACTGACAGTCACACATTCAAAAATCCTGGAACAAAAAAAACTCACATACAAGCAAAATCTCATTTTCCGCCAGCACACTCTAAAATCCTGAAACATAAAAATACACATACAAGTAAAATCTCATTTTACAAATCCTGAAATAAATATATATATATATTATACAAGTATAATCTTGTTTTTTGTTAGGACATGTACCAAAGGCTTAAAACATATATACCATAAACTTTTACAGTCAAAATTTAAATTCTAAGGTTGATTTTTCAAAAATGTTTTAATAAAAAAGGGCATTACATTGTAAGCCAAAACTGTGTGCAGATCTGACAGCTCAAACTAAACTTTAATTTCAGTAGACCACTATTGCCAAATAAATGGTTGCCAATTCAAATTATTGGTGGCCAGAGATCTTTTCTTTTTACAGTTGAAAGTAACAATCAAAGGGTTTAAAAGACTTTATTGAAGTGATATTTCCTATGGGGTCAGTATAACATCCCAAAAGCTCAAGTTGTCAGCTTTCTTAAAAGGAAAGAAGTCAGACAATCATAATGATAAATAGATTGATAAACAGTCATGGATTGATGACAGGACAATTAAAACCTAATGAAATTCAATCAGCTGACTGTTATCCAAAGCTTTCAGTGCTTTACATTATTACTTTTGACTGTTTTAAACTTCAAGGTATAGAAGTCATTGGAAGGGTTTAAATCAATACCAAAACAATAAAAATATGCATCTTTTTCAGTCAACAACATGTAATAATGCTGTAGCAAAAAATACAACTGCTTTTAATTTTAAATCCCCAATTGCTTGCTACATCTGGTCACATATAAGAGTTTCATATATAGGGAATACAATGGAATACAATGAGTATAACCTAGACTCAGTGGATCAGAAGAACTATATAAATATTCAGATTGTCCTAAATATTATGGTCTGGTGTATCCAGCTTTGTCCCAGCAATTTTCAATTTTCAGGAAGATTGCAAGAGTCTAAACAAACAAATAAAATACTTCACCCTCTCCATCTTTTCCTTCTTTTTTAGATTTCCAGTCGTCAAAAACACTTTGAAGAATTCTAAATGTAACAGTATGATAGCCATTATCCTCTAATTCTGCTTCAATTGTCAAATCTAATGGATCTATTTCTGTAAAATCACTATCCCACAGAGACTTAACCCAGTCTGAAATAAACGAAATATATCAAATTTCATATCTATAAATAAATGATCTATTCAATGCTAAGAATGACAGTGATAATTCAATTAAATATCTGAGAGAAATGGAGAGAAAACCTAAGTATTTTCGCATGTTTTTCATGACAGTGAAAATTTAATTTAATATCTGAGAGAAATGGAAAGAAAACCTAAGTATTTTCACATGTTTTTAATTTTCGCTATGTTCGAGGCACACAAGCGGACACCAAACTTAGTTTCCATGTTAAATTTCACTGAACATTCAAATGCATTTAGTAAAGCATAAAAATGTGAATTTTAAACAAAGTGAATATTTCACTGCCCAGTTTTACACTGAAATTGCAAACAAAACCCCACACGAAAATAACCTGATATACAGTACATTTTGTATCTTTTATGTCAACTAGATTTTTTATCTTTGAAATATACAGAGTGTCTGCAGCTGGCATAATAAATTGCAAAATTTCAAAATTTTTAGCTTGTTTAGTCACTACAAAGATGCTACAAAAACTGAATTTGACTCAAGACTTTTTAGGTGCCACTTATGGACCTGATACTTTTAGTTTTCTTTTGGGCATAATGATGCTGGTGGTTTATCTTTGTTTTGTTGCATTCATGTTTTTTTTTTATACATGTAAACTTAATCTATTGTGTCAGTTGTGTTGTCTCTTTATAATAGGTAACATTAATGTTTCTAAGATCCTCCTGTTCTGTTGCTTCAGTATTCATTTGCTGATACAATTAACCTTATACATATTTAGGCCTACGATGCAATATAAACCAAACACATGCACTGCACCATTTCATATCCCTACATCACAAGACATGCAGATGGGCAAAATAAGTGATTGGTATTGTAAAAACTAAAAAACTTATAAAGCTATCCTAGTGTTACTCATTAAGTATATTCATAATTCAAATTAAACTTTAATGTGATTTGAATTAACTGTATCAAATAGATTGTGCTGATATTCACAAGTCTGCATGAATCTTCATCCACTGCTGATGCATTATATGAAAACATAGGTTAATCAAAGATTACAGGGCCTAAAATATAATATTGTTTGTTTCCCACAAACCGGACCAACCCAGAAAAATCATTGCTACCAAGGGCAAGGGTTTATCTAGCTTTTTTGGGAAAAGGGACCCTGTGGGCAAATTGGGAATTTTCAATCGACATTTTATGAAAATTGGGAAAAATATAACAAGATAAAAAATGTCTCTTCACTCTATATTTTGAATAGAAAACTTTTTATTTGCCTTATACAGTAAAAGGATGATTGTATCAGTATCTTTATTGTGATTACTGTAATATTGTCACAGAGTTTGGTTAAGTGTTTTATTTAATAATTCTGAAACATAATATCAGAGAACAACAAAGACTTTCATAATTTTATTTTTCTTTCTTTCTTTTGTTTGATTATGAGGACAAGCTCATCCATTTCAGAGTTTTTAAATTCTGGTATTGGAACATTTGTTCATTTTCAATTTTATTTTCATCTACAATTTTATTTAGATTAGATTCATGTTACACTGGGCTTGGCTCTACAATTTTGTTTAGATTTGAGGGCTCAACACACTTGAAATCTCCCTCAGGGTACAGATAGGGAGAGTTCAGGTCATGACAGGGAGACTTGTGTACACATATCTTCAAATTAATTTAAATGATCAATGATTTTTTTTTGTATTTGTTTCCCTCTACTATTGAGTATTTTCAGGTGAATATTACACATTCAACAAGGACAATCATGACAATTATTCAAATAGTATTGCTATCTCATGATCTACAATGCAGATTTACTTAGTAATAAAAAAAAATTATTCAAGTTGTATCAGATTTATGTTCCTTCCCCCCCCAAAAAAAAGCTTTTGGTGGAGGTGCTCCTACATTTAGGTAAGATTTATAAAAGGAAAATAATGCATAGTTTTCTTTTCATGTATCCTTATAAATTTATCACTCAGTTGCTCGAAGAGACAGTTTCCAATCCACTAGTTGAACTACATCCTTTTTATGAATGGTTCTCCAACATATTGGAGGGATATACAGATTACAGATTGCAAGTCACTTCCTGTTTACACGGAGTTGAAACGTATCTATTTAGGGCAGATTTTCATTAAATTTTTGTAATAAATGTATATTATAAAGTCAACTAGCCTGATTTAGAACCATGAGATGTTATAAACAACGTTTGAGTTTGAAGAATACAAAATCTATCAACTTACTTCCTGTTACCGGAAATACAAGGGATTACACAGCGACTTAAAAATCACTTTTGGGAGCAACTGTAGGTCACTTGGAGCACAACAGGGCAACTAAATCGCCCTAATCACCCAGTTTAGTGACCCAATTTTTGTCAACAAGACAGTGTTTCCCTTACTACAAACGCCGTACGAACTTCCGGTTATGTTATCCACATTAAAGGAGGATTATACACAGTAGAAGGACGCGATTTGTTTACATTTTTACGACAATTATAGAGGATAATGTTAACATTTTAACGATGTCACTGGCTATGACATTTTTGATTTATGTTTGGGAAATTTCAATTTTGTGATTTTTAAAGCTCAAAATTGAGAAAAAAAGAGGGTATTTCCAATTGGGAAAGGGTCCGAATAGCGGCCCCTACGAGATCCTAGATAAATCCATGGCTACCCATAAATTATTTTATTGCCCTTTTTGGAGAGGAAATTTTTTTTTCTGCATTAAAAATTCATGTTGTTGAAATTTGTTATTAAATTGCTTTTTGAAAAAAATAAAATAATTTCCCTACCTACCTACCCACACCTTGCTGGGTCAAGTCAGGTTTGGGGAAACAAACAATAATTCAATTTTGGCCCAGTTTGCTTCTTTATGTCACAGTTTACCAAATTTTCCCTAGCTGCTGACCCATCAACAAAGATGCATGCATATATAAGGTATCTATTTCCTACAATGTAAACTTGTAAAGTGATTGAGATATGAACTCCTCCATAAACTTGAAAGTAAAAGCAATTACAAAGATATATACACAAAAATGCAGACACAGATGTAGATGCAAGGAGTACTTCAATATTTCCCCTATACTTTGTTGTTGTGAAGAAATTAATGAAACCAACTCTTTAAATATCACAACCTAAACAATAGTTTTCAAAACTTTCCAGTTAATTTTCCCATTTAAAAGTATATATTCAAAATTTAAATACTTTTTTAAGTAGCAAGTTATATGTAGTTCCAAAGTGACTACAGTACATATCAAAACCTCGATAGATTTTAAATTACACATATATTGTGTGCGATCACCTACAAAAAATTAACAGACCAAAAAAAATTTGCAACACCAAAACTACATATACTGAGAGAGACAAAAAACCTTTTGCCAGATATCTGGTGAGTAGTTTGCCCAAAAATACTGCCAGACCGATTTGAATTTTACCAGACAAGTCTGTCGGTCTGTCAGTTTTCAATATATAAATGGTCAGTGGCGGATCCAGCGGGGGCCAAGGGGGCACATGTCCCCCCCTCCCCGGCACAAGTGACCAAAAAATTTTTTTTGTTGAAACTGAGGTTCAACCTTCTGACCTTCAATATTTGGTCTCTTTAACCATTTAAGTATTGATCTTGATTAACTTATCGAGTTGTCTCACATGACTAAGATGTACAGATTTCTTTAAAAACCAATATCAAAGAAAAGCTTTGTTTATTTAACATATTTATCAAAACAAATTATTGAAAATGTCATAATAAGGGTACCTTGTCACAATTGGACAAATTAAGGACACTTTTATAATGACGTACCTGTAATTCTAATTTATTGAACATTTGATAATTAGAAATTTTAAAAATAAGTTGAAGTACTATAACCTAAGACTGCATGATTGTAAATGTTTTTATAGCATTTCGCTTCTTTCGTTTTGTTACATTCAGTAATTGTGACATTTCGACAATTTATGTGTTATTAGCACGGATCACACATAAGAGGGAACAGACCTTTTTCAGGATGATGGGATTGGAAGTTTTTAAGCTCTGGAATTTGGGGTTTCTATCGTTTAAGCCCAGGATTTCAGGAAATAGATGCACCAGGAATCAGGATTTCATCAGTTTTAAGTTCCTTGTGGTTCGGGACTTAGTAAAAATGCAGTTGGGTTTCCGAAATGAGAGCCCCTCCGGTCCCCTTATGAAACTATCAAGATAATGTTACCATTTCCTAAACAGTAACACATTAAAATAATTGTGCTAGGAATATGAACTTCAAGCCAAATTTAGCAATTCTAAAGTCCCTTTAGTTCTTCGCCTAGGTCATGATCTCCTGAAACCTTTTTTTTTCTCCAACCCAATGAATACATAGGTTACAGAGAAATTGTTTTACACGAAAAATGTAAAAAAAAACCTTCAGTTCAAGTGTTTGGTGATGAAATTCCTAGGTTTCGCTTTAACAAAGGCCTTTTTGATAATAAACAGCTCAGTAACACAGGGAAATCTGAACTCATGAAAAATACAAACTGGATATTTCATTGCCGCTACCAAATTTTCTGGAAGAAATAGATCATTTCAGTACAGATCGCTAGCCCGTTATCCAGGACTATGCTATTCACCACAGCTGAATGCATCATTTTGTATGCTTTGTGTTGTATTTTCAACTTACACTGAAAAGGGGAAAATGGTCAGGCTCGGATCCAGATGATCTGAAAAAGGGGTTCCAATGAGAAGGCAAAGTAAATTTGNGAGGGGGGGGGGGGGAATTTCTTAGTAATATATCAAGATATGTATTAAAAAAAAATATGGTCATCTAAAAAGGGAAGGGGGTTCAAACCCCCACCTTGAATCCGCCTATGTCGGTAAAGTAATTGAATCTATGTTGTGCCCCCCCACTCAGCACTCTGGATCTGCTCCTGATGGTATACAGTAGAAGATATGGGAATGGTTAGTGAATGGTGAAACGACGTGCTATGCATGGTTATCCTGTGAAGGATGTACAGATGAAGAAAATCCGGCCTAAGTTTACTTTAGGGGTCCCCATCATATTTGGGTACTCTCATGAATATACCAAATCTAACCCTAAAACACTAACCCCACTGTATCTCTAACCCTAACCCTACCCCATAACCTTAACCATAACCTGACGTAAAGAATGTAAATACGAAAAATTCACCACCCTAAAGTAGTGGGACCCCTAAGTAAATGAAGGCCGAAAATCCAAAGCCAAGGAAAACAACTAAGATATGTCTGAACATCTGTAGCTATCACAGACAGTGCCCATTCCAACGGGTAAAATAAAAGCCAAGAATGGGATATTTGTGTCTTATCAATCCTAATAACCATTTGGTAGATCTTGCAAGGATAATTTGGACAAAACTTCCAATGTTTTGTCGAGATCCGCCATAATTTTTCAAAAATTCCGCCAAATATTTACTTCCGGTGTATTCTAAAAACCTAACCGAAATCGGTATTGTTTCCGGAAAACAAATGAAATTTAACTGATCTGTTTTCTTGAAATCTGTTCTATTGAACTATTAATTCGATATAGGCATTATTCTATTAGCCTACCTAGCATACATAAATGGTTTAATATAAAAAAAAAGTTTGAAAAGACGTCGGGAAAATATACCGTCAGGAATGGTTCAGAATTTTAGTGAACTATCAAGCACAATCATATCAACAAGGGCAATAAATCGGAACACATTTGAGTAAATTACTTGTAAAACAATTGTATTTACAGAGTCTTTTAGGACTGACATTCGACCCAGAGAACAAAAAGTATCCGTTGCAAGAAATATTTTGTACCTGGAGGCTAGTTCAGCAATCTATAACTTTCGTAGTTATATACGTGAAATTAAATGTACTTACCACATGAAATTTTTGTAGAAAAATATATGAATGAACTGCAGTATGAAACGTTTGCATTGTCACAGTCATCGTTTGCCGGGAAAATTGTACGAAAGAAGTTCAAAAACATTCAATCTTTTTTAACATATTTATAAAAATATTCATCACCAGCTCGGGTTTAATACAAATGATCTGTATTGAAGCCTGAAAATTACAGGAATGGGCACTTAGAAAACCATATCTCTGCTACACGTTTACTTCAAGCAATCGTTATTTTCGAATAAAAAAATAAGGGACCGACCATTTAACATGAAGGGGGGGCTATGTTTTCTTTTTTTTCGAAAAAAAAAATTCTGAAGCTGATTTTATGTGAAAAAAATATTTTGGCTGCAAAAGTGATGAAAAAAATATTCTGAACGAGTCTTTCTGCTCCCCCCAAAAATAATGTTATTTTCAAAAAAAATAATTTGTTGTACTAGTTAAAAAAATTTCTGTCCAGAAAAAAAACACAACACCCTTTCAAGCTAAATGGTCGGTCCCTAAAGCTGTGAAGTGAGCAATTACCATTGGTCAGATGTAGCATTTACTTACACTTACACTTAAAGGTTATTGGGCATTTAAAGGCATAGCCTAATATTCGCCAATGTCAAGCAAGAATCGGTCTAATCGAATCTTGAAGTCTAATGTGGTTTTGGCATCAATAACAAATTGGGGAAGATTATCCCACGCATCGACTACTCGTTGGCTGAAGAAGTGTTGACGGACTAGTAGACGGCTTCTATGCGTGAACAATTTTTCTGACTTTCCTCTCGATGTTGTTGCAGCTTTGGTGAAGAATGTCGAACTACTGATTTTCTCTTTGTTTGTCAATATTTTGTATGTTTCAATAAGGTCCCCTCTTTTCCGTCGGTTTTCTAGTGTTTGAAGATTTAGTGTTTTTAGTCTTTCCTCATATGGCATATCCTTTAAGCTGTGTACTAATTTAGTGGCTCTTCTCTGTACTTTTTCTACGTGTTGTATATCTCTCTTGTAGTATGGTGACCAAGCTTGTACGCAATATTCTAGGTGAGGTCGAATAAATGTCTTGTATATAATCAAAAATCGTTTTCTTGCGGATCTCATAACATTAGTTGCTTTTATGGCTGCTCGTATGCACTGTTTCGATGGTTTCATATCGTTACTAATCCAAACACCAACATCTTTTTCCTCATCAACTTCATCAAGTGTTCGTCTATCTTGTCCCTCAATCATAGTGTTTTCATGTTTCGTGTTGTTTGTGCCTATGTGCATCCTCTTGCACTTTCCCACATGAAATTTCAAAAGCCAATCTTTAGACCATTCACTAAGTTTGTCTAGATCTTCCTGTAAAAGCATTTTGTCAGCAAAGTTCTCAATGCATTTCCATATTTTTGTATCGTCCGCAAACATCTTAACATTGCTTGTCACAGATTCGGGTATATCGTTGACGTAAACCCAAAATAGGATGGGCCACTGCGGATCCTTGGGGGACTCCGCTGTCGACCGTACCCCAATCTGAATTTTCACCATGTACTGAAACACGCATTTTACGATTCCTAAGAAAGCTTTCATTCAATTTTGATACACAGCCCTGTATTCCATATGAGTTTAGTTTACTGAGAAGTTTTTGGTGGGGTACAGTATCAAAAGCCTCCTTGTTTGTTCCCTCGATCTTTTCTAAAAAATAGAATAATTTTCTGGCTTTAGTAATCCATCACTTATTTCCTCTTTGGCCCATGTCTCTGTGATTCCAATAATTTTCGGTCTTAAATCGTGTACAACTGTCTGAAATTCCTTCAACTTATTTACAATACTCTGTGCATTTGTGTAGTAACATGAAACAAAATAAACTGTTTTTTTTTGTGCATCAACAAAAACATGATTAAAACTCCAGGTTTTCATGGGAGTTCACGCTATGAGTGCCTTAGTTCTTTATGTTATCTTTTTATTTCCGTGCATTGTAGAAGTCTCGCGTCCTTGTTTTGTCTTTGTTTTTATCTGTTACCGTTTTTGCCATGTCTTTGGACTTAGATTTTTGTAGTCATCGCTTCCCTTGTTCCTTCGGTATTCAACTGCCGTTGGTTTGTACTTGTAATGTTCTGAGACCTCATGGTGGGGCGCCCCTTTGGATCCCCTTGGATTTTACTATGCGACCTTTCTGAATGATCAAGTCCTTCTCCCCTTGATTTCTCCTTTTTACTAGTTCCTCCCGAAGGGCTTTCCTTTGGGTTCTTTCCAGGGGTGTGAGATCTGAGTTTATATACACTCTGTTCCTCTTTTCGGTTTGTGATTCGCTTAGATGAGTGGATGCTTTGAGGACAGCTATTTTCTGTTCTACGTCTTTCAGTACCCCCAGCGGGCGATTCACTTTTTTAGCTCACCTGACCCGAAGGGTCAGTGTGAGCTATTGCCATCACTTGGCGTCCGTCGTCCGTCGTCCGTTAAACTTTTCACATATTCATCTTCTCCTCTGAAACCACTGAAGCAAATTCAACCAAACTTTACAGGAATGGTGTATGGAAGGTCCTTTATGATGATTGCTCATATCTTACCGATCTGATAAAAAACATGGCCGCCAGCACGGAACTTAGGTTTAACATTGGACCCTATGAGAAATTTCACATTTTCTTCTTCTCCTCTGAAACTGCTGAAGCAATTTCAACCAAACTTTACAGGAATGATGTACTAAAGGTCCTCAAAAAAGATTGCTCATTTCGTTCTGATCCGCTAAAAAACATGGCCGCCAGCACAGAAGATAGTTTAACATTGGCCCTATGGGAAATTCACATTTTGGTCTTCTGCTCTGAAACCACTGAAGCAAATTCAACCAAACTTTACAGGAATGATGTATGGAAGGTCCTTTACAAACCTTGCGATCAGATGAAAAACATGGCCGCCACCTCAGAACTTAGGTTTAACATTGGACCCAAGGGAAAATTCACATTTTCTTCTTCTGCTCTGAAACCGCTGAAGCAATTTCAACCAAACTTTACAAGAATGATGAACTGAAGGTCCTAAACAAAGATTGCTGATTTCATTTGGATCCAATAAAAAACATGGCCGCCAGCACAGAACATAGTTTATTTTGGCCCTATGGGAAATTCACATAAAAAACATGGCCATCATGCAGAACATCGAAAACCCTGCTTCAGCATTTTGTCAGGTGAGCGATACAGGCTCAGAGTCTGAGCCTCTAGTTTACCTTATCTGACAGTTCTTTTCACGATTTCAATGTCATTACAGAGATCGCTTTCTAAATTATCATCATGTTCTATTCTAAGAGTCACCTCCTCCTCAGTACTCTCTGGAAATCCAAAAATAACAATGTTGCGTTTCCTTTTCTCTTGCAATTCTTGTTGTGCTTGTTCAACATTTGGAAAACATGTATTTATGGAGGGGTTTTATTCAATAAAATCAGCGATAAGGCAAACAACGGTTGAATATGTATTGTTTAAACATTTTTAGCCATTGTCTACATGTCAACGTTGTAATACTAGTCAAAATAATGGAGTAACTGCAAAGATGGATTAAAATGTTGCAAATTTGCAGAATCGTTTCATAATGATAAAGAAATGTTGCATCTGTTTATGGAAATAGTGATATCTTTCTAAGGCACCAAATTTGTTTTGTTGTACAATTTTATCTTTTATTACTAAATATAGATATCGGCTCTACCGAAGAAAACAAATATGACAAAATAACGTATATGTATAGATTAAGATTAAGATTGTTTATTCCAATTAATGGTCCCACAAGGGGCATACAAATTTCATACAATGATTAAGATTCATTTCAGGTACACATACATACATACAAAATTAGACAAAGAACACGAGAACATATATATATGTATATGATAAGTGCAATATCTATTTCTCCCATCAGTCCCAAAGACGGGCCTTTCCCCGTATGTAAAATCCGGGAGACATTCTTTTTACGTTGAAATTACATTTTTCGTATTTCAATATTTCTGTTAACCTTGTGTCAGGACAGATATTGGTGACAAGCCATGCATACAAAAAACATATAAAGAACATTGTAACTGAAGCGTAAACAAAATACATATTTAAATCTTGTTTGATCGGATTGGTAGATTGGCACACACCTCCATTACCGTTATTGTATTTTGTAATGGAAAAAGTTGGAGATTTTATAGTCAAAATATCCAAACGTCAAAGTAAGAAAAATTCTTATTTTTTTCTTTATCATTACTTAAAGTTAAAAAATGGCATATGGTTTGACTTTGCTGAAAAGATACATGCTAGTTCAATATCAAGTTGTTTCTTCCGTAAAGCGTATTACATAAAAAAGAAGACTTTTTATACCAATCATAGTAGCAAATTGAAGCAGTGTACTTGGCTCTGACGGAACCAAGCGGGGTATATGTTTCCAGGGTTGTAACCCCCTTTTGGATGCACACACATTTATTTTTTTTTTAATTTGTGAAGAATGTTGGGAATAATAGAAACATTACCAAGCAGAGAATCACTTTCCGGGAAGCACAACACGAAGGAGAAGCGGTGCTGTTAAGATATGCAATGTGTTTTTTCCTTATATACGCTAATCAAATTCTATCTGCAAATAATAGACAAAAAAAAGAAAACAAAGTTTTCTCTTTTGCAGAGTAAAAATCACATCAGCAGTGTACCATATGGAACTCTATTACGGGGAACATCTTTTTTTTTTGTTTTGTTTTTTAGCGGTAGTGGCTCTTTTGTACACGGATACAAATATTTGCAAAACAGAAAATCATGTAAATCCGATTCGGTAGACCATAACTACCTGAATGAATTAATTATTAAAACGACAACAAAGCGGTTCATTAATTTCTTTCTTCTATAAGCAGCATAAATTGATAATCCTCATTGATAAGTTAGAATTATATCATACAGAATATTTCAATATTCTTCTCTGTACTTAATATGTATATTTATTTAAACATTTGTCTCATGGCCTTGTCACCAGCTGTCAAACATTTTATGCATGGTGGAATGTACATTCAGTGTTTTTTTTCTGCATGAAGTACTTAGTCACATGTATAATTTAACTTATAAAGATTGACTTTAAATAGCTTTACTTTGAGGTTAACTACGGCACCAATAAAAAAAAGGATAAAGTGAAGAATATGAACACAATACTAGTACTACCAGTATTGTACAATACTAGTAAAATATATGTGTACCAGTATTGTACAATTCAGGAAGATACTGGAAAATACTGGTAAACCAGTATTGCAGATACTGGAAGATACTGGAAAATACTGGTTCAACTAGTATTGCAGATACTGGAAGATACTGGAAAATACTGGTACAACCAGTATTGTAAATACTGGAAGATACTGGTATTTCTAATATTGCAGATACAGCTGGTTTAACTAGTATTATGGCTAACGTGTTTTCTGGTTATGTGCTATTTGTTTTTTCTGCTTCAAAATAGATGTTTCCATACTGAGAAAAATTAAACACTTCATTATAAACCCTTGCATAAACGATTCGCAACATGTAGTTGTCAACAACATACATGTACTTATAGACCTTTTTATTCACCAATTCATGGGTGCCGCCATTGCCGACTTCCGAATGAACTTGTTACAAGAAGGGTGTAACGTTCGTAACACCTCGGCGTTGGCTGATCTATCGGTATAAGGTTTAATGATACAGGTGTCATACTTCAACCGTTAATTACTCCAATAACACCTGTTGAGAAAGTGATCAAAACCTATCTATGTGATAAAACAGTTTTTATGACATCAAAGAAACCGCCTAATACATATTAATATATTACAAATAACTGTTAATTATGCAGAGAAGGTCGATATGTTACAAGTTGATTAAGAAAATTAAACTTTGTTTCGAAGGAAAAGAAATCAAATTCACAAGTAATTTGATTAATAAATTAATCATTTATATTTCAGAAAAAATATTTGAAGTAATCTTGATAGATTTTCCGAAAGTTTGGAAAAATAACCTGGATATTAATATTTTTATAAAGGATTTTAATGTGCATATGCAAGCTCTTAAAATTTTTGCTCACATTCATGCTAACCAGATTATTAAAAAATGATAATATATTTATGTTGAATGCTTTTGAAATATCTGCTTCCTGAAACATTTTGTATTAGTTTATAAAGTTAAAAAAGAAGTATTTAATTCAAATAGTCTCTGATAATATTATTTTTTTGTAGGGAAAGAAGGCAAATAGGCAAGACAATGACATCAAATATATAATTGAACTGCATTTCTTTTATATGAATAATGCACGGGGATGTCATTCTGCAAGAGTAAAAATTAAAAAAAAAGTTACATGAAACAAAATTATTTCAGACTTAAAAACACGCAAATGGATGAAAATAAATAAATATTAAAATGCACAATTTTAGATTTGAGATCACTGATGGGTGCAACTTGTCGAAATTAAAAAAATCAAATAACATATCGCAGCTATTTATTCCTTCATTTATGTTAAGACTCGTGTTTCTTAAATTTCTTTTGAGATGGGGTTCAAACTTTATTTTGGGGATAAATTGGTTTATGCAATGAAAATATTGACCATTTACCAAATTTTGATATTGGCCTGAGTTACATTCCACCGACCAAAAAGATATAGTGCTAGAAAGGAGCAGTCCAACTGGAAAGTGGTTTTGTGTGATGTAATAGTACTTTGTTCTATTTCTGAGAAAAAATATATGTGTAGATATAAATTATTTGTGAAATTAAATTTCAAAACACGTGGTAAATAAAAATTTTATTTCAAAAATCCACTACCTTCATTTCTTTGTGGAAGCAATCAAAGGGTCATAAGATTGATTAAACAATTACACTGATCTGTATGTTAAAGACACGTGTCATGCCTCCAGGTGTAATAATCTCCCGGAATAATCTACCTGGACACAACCGTTTGTCACCTGGACGGAAGCACGAATTGCTGAATTATGTAATATTCTACAATACGCAAAAAAATTATTGTAAAAAATTTTACCTGGATTTTCATATTAACTGCATTCTATAATTTATTAATGTATAAAAATTTAATTTGAACACGTATATATTTCAATACGGATACCTATTTGAAATAAAAATGTTAAAATTCTATTTTTTTTTTATCAATTTAATCAGGACAAATGACCATACGTTGCCACGGTAAAAATCGAGCCTACACCCTCTTAATGGCGGACGACTATGCGGCACCTGGTGGTCAAGTTCGATAACTCTGCAATCACCAATTTCTGAATGCGTCTATAATAAAAGAAATGTAAAACAGTAACCAGTTTTGTTCACAATAAAATAGTAGTTATACCAGGACTGTAAGCTTTACAATACTGGTAATACCAGTATTGTAAAAAACACAATACTGGTAGAACTAGTATTGTGAAATATACAATACTGGAATTACCGGTATTGTCCACAATACAATACTGGTACAACTAGTATTGTATAAAGCACAATACTGGAGGAACTAGTATTGTCACAATACAATACTGGTATAACTAGTATTGTAAAAAATTACAATACTGGTTTTTCCAGTATTGTAAAAAATACAATACTGGTAAGATTAGTATTGTACACAACACAATACTGGTAAGACTAGTATTGTACACAACACAATACTTGTACAACTAGTATTGTCAGCAACACAATACTGGTACAACTAGTATTGTATTTTTCACAATACTGGTACAACTAGTATTAGAATTAATACAATACTAGTAATTCCAGTATTGTGCAATGCAATACTGGTATAAAATTTTCTACCAGTATTGTACAATACTGGTGGTACCAGTATTGTGTTCATATTCTTCACTTTATCCTAAAAAAAATGTTATTGAGAAATCCTATATTCCAAATTATATTTTGTGGTGGCCGGAAGCTCCCTTCTCTTTCCACGAGACAGTTGTAGATATATTATAAATTTTTGAAAGGTTAAAACTTCAAGAATCATATCTTACAGGCTGTATTGAAATCATGAACATATAAAACGATGAAATGACTATACTGGCTGTAGTTAGCATTTTCACGATATCGCTAATTATGTCGCCCCAGACGTAGTCGGGACGACATATTGTTTTTGGTCCGTTTCTTTGTTATTATTAAGTCTCCCAAACGAAGTTTGGGAGACTTATTGTTTTTGTTGCGTTTCTTATTATTATGTCGCCCCAGACGAAGTCGGGGAGACATATTGTTATTGTTCCGTTTCTTTGTTATTATTATAGTTTCTTCTCTATTATTTTACTTCCCAGAATTTTGTCCACGCGAGTTCTCAGAGATGCCTGAACAGAATCACTTGATACTTGGCACACAGCTGGAACACCATGTGAAGTTATGCATGACGGTGAAAAAATTTTCAAAATGGCCGCCATTTTCAAGATGGCCGCCATTTTACGTTAAAAAATCGAGAATTCAATATCTTAAGAACTGCTTTGCATAATTTTTTCATATTTTGCATGAATGTTAAGTAAGATGAGATGAAGGAATTTACGCGAAAATTTTTTTCAAAATGGCCGCCATTTCTAAGATGGCCGCCATTTTACGCCAAATTTCAACTTTGTCTGATTTCAACGAAAATTGATTTCTGGGTAGATATTGACTCTGCGAACAAGATGGAATCATCGAATTGGCTCTCAGGGGCGACATCAGCTATTGCTCGCAATTGCAAATCTAGTTATTATTATTATTCTTCCATCTTTCTTTATTCTCGTCGCAATGAACTTGTCCATTGGAAATCTCAGAGACCATAAGACCTACAGCTTTCAAACTTGGTAGCATACTAGCCCCATGTATCTAGATGTGCAGTGAGAAAATTTTTTTCAAAGGGGGTCCATTAAGGGTACTTTTGGGGGTGTCAAAAAGGGGTGGGGTCGTCCTATAGTAATCCTATGGGAAAATGAAATTTTGAGTGATTTTCATCATATACTTCATTGTTTCTCAAAAACTATAAACACTAGCTCCATGAAACTTCATGGGAAAGATGAGGGTCATGTAAGAAAGGGTTCCACAGCATTGGAAATTTCAAAATAACTACTGTTGCCATGGAAACCATACCAAAAAATGGAAATTTTGGGAAAATAGTAGTTTCTGTTGATAAAAGTATTTTAATTACACTAATATGTATTATTTAGCTTATAAGGGGAACCCCTGCCTAATTTTTTTGGGAAAGGGTCTGAAATTGGGTGTAATGGACAAAAGAGCATTTGGTTGCCATAGAAACAAAACCAAAAGCATATTTTTTGGGGGGAAAATCAAGTTTTCTGATAAAAAAGAAGGAATTTTGAGAAATATGTATTACATAGCTTATAAGGGGAACCCCTGCCCAAATTTTTTTTTGGAAAGGGTCTGAAATTGGGTGTAATGGACAAAAGAGCACTTTGTTGCCATGGAAACAAAACCAGAAACGTATTTTTTGTTGAAAAATTGAGTTTTCTGACAAAAACAAGGAATTTTGAGAAATATGTATTAAA